>PVJA010033905.1:0-12754 GCA_004027025.1 Myocastor coypus | reverse complement strand
TGAGCCTCGGTTTCCTCCCCAGATGGGAAAGACTCAAGGCTTACAGAAGTGACACAGTGTGGACCATTGTGTAGTGTGGGGTTCAGGGCGAGCAGTTTCAGCCCCACTCCTGCCCTGGCTGCTGTGCGCCTTCTGGCCAGTGTCCTCTCCTCTCTGAGCCGCTCCGCATCAGCGTGAGACCACAGTGCTCACCTCCCGAGGCAGCGGGATGGCAGGATTAAGAATAGGCCCTGAGTCCCAGCCCAGCTGGGCCCGAGTTTGTGACTGTAAAGTGGGGTGACAACAGCTCCTCCCCCAGGGAGGTGGAGGGTGACCGTCAGCCTTGCCTCCCTCCCAACTGGCCTGGCCTGTGTGGTCCCCGGGTCACAGCCCCTAGAGGCAGGAAGTGAGGTGACAGGGCGGAGCCCTGCACAGGTGCTCAGCAGACCCTAGCTTCCCAGCCTTGAGTTGCCAGGGCCTGCAAGTTGAATTGCTGCTCCAGACTCGGCTTCTCTTTATTTTTTTATTTTATTTTATTTTATTTATTCATTTTTTGTCTTTTTGAGACAGGGTCTCGCTATGCTGTTCAGGCTGGCCTTGAACTCACTTTTGTAGCCCGGGCTGGTCTGGAACTCGCATGAATCCTCCTGCCTCAGCCTCCCAAGTGCTGGCATTACAGCAAGCACCCCATGCCCACAGTGAGCGCTGGCCTGTGCCCAGGACATGGGTTCCCACACTTGGGGAGTCTGCAGTGGTGGAGAAGACAGGCAGTGGGACAGCTGTTGCTAGCTCAGGGGACGTGAGCTGGGATGGCAGGACACAGGGTCGGTGCCTCCAGGAGGCACCAGGACAGCGCTGCAGAAGCAGTTTGAAAGCTCCATGGTGCATTTCAGGCACGGAACAGCCCCCCACCCCCGGCCGATTATGCCTTTATTCCACCCCTGCACACAGGCTGTTCAGCGACAGCCCATGCAATCCTGTTCCAAGGGGCGTGTGTGTACTGGGTTGCCCAGAGGGGAACTGGCTCTGTCCAGGTGGGCAAAGTCTTGTCCACTAGAGGAGGGACAGATTGGCAGCCAGTGCAGGACCTGTGCCCCAGGTACAGGGACCAGATTGTCCCGGGGGGGGGGCGTCTGTTAAGGATCAAGGTTAGGTCAGAAAGACACCCCCTACCCCTTTCTCGGGGTGAGCCAGAGCCTCTTCCAGAGGTGTAGTGCCAGCCACATATGCAGCTTAAAATGCCACAGAAGCCAGATGACATGTTGGCTGCATACTTGGTTTAGCTAGTGCAACTAACATCTTTTCAACATAGAACCGCTGTTGCCACACAGCTTGCTTCTCTGGTCGTTTTGCCTCTTGCCTGTTTGTACTGAGTGTGTAAATTGTAGGTAGCTGGCTTGGATGTTCCCAGCACACCTTGAGGCCACAGGTTAGGCAGGGCCAGGAGGAGACGGCCGCAGGAGGACATGCAACCCTGGCCAGGAGGGTGGAGATGGGAGCAAGGGGCACATTTGGAGAGGCACCCAGCTCAGTGGGAGCAAAGTAGAAGCAAGGGCCAGGCAGGACATCCGGGGCTGGGTGGGAGCGCACCGAGACCAGGCCTCAGCCCTTCTCCTGCTCTGGCCCACAGGGCGCGGATGGCGGCAGGGCGGCCGGAGGAGCTGTGGGAGGCCGTGGTGGGGGCCGCCGAGCGCTTCCGGGCCCGGACTGGCACGGAGCTGGTGCTGCTGACCGCTGCGCCACCGCCACCACCCCGCCCCGGGCCCTGTGCCTACGCAGCGCATGGCCGCGGGGCCCTGGCCGAGGCTGCACGCCGCTGCCTCCACGACATCGCCCAGGCTCACAGGGCTGCGGCCGCCGCCCGCCCACCCCAACCGCCACCAGTGCCACAGCCCCACAGCCCCCCTCCCAGCCCGCCTCGCCCAGCCCTTCCCAGAGAGGAGGAGGACGAGGAAGAGGAGGATGAGCCCACTGAGACAGAGGCTTCCGGGGAGCGGCTTGGCGGCAGTGATAACGGAGGTGAGGGGCACCCAGCAGGGGCGGACCAGCACTGTTGCTCTCCACCCCGAGGTCCAGTGGGCACCTTAGGCTCCAGCCTGGCAGCCAGACCTGTCTCTGAGGGGCCTTGCTGGGGTGGGAGTCGAGCAGGAGCCCTGAGCATGAGCTCATCTGTCCGAGCGACTGCTGGCTGCCTCGGCACTGCTGGAGAAAACTCCCGAAGCAGAAGGGCACAGAGGCCAGGCTCAGGTCCCAGTGCTGACTGCTGACTAGCTGGGGACCTTACTCAAGTGTCAGGGCCCATGGTGGTCTTTGGGCTTCCATTTGTCAAGTGGGATCACAATCACGCCCTACAAAGTCCCCATGACCCACGAGTCCCCATGTCTCCAGGGGTTCCCACCACCAGCTGGTTCCTCCAGATGGTGTGGCAGGTGACAGAAGCTGGATTCTGCTAGTGACACACAAGAGGGAAAGTGTCTGAGGCCGAGGCTCTGGGTAGGCAGTGGCAGGGCCTGGCATCAGGTCCTCAGGGCTGGGCTTCGATGCCACCCACAGGGCTCTTCATGATGGACGAGGATGCCACTCTCCAGGACCTGCCCCCCTTCTGTGAGTCGGACCCTGAGAGCACGGATGGTGAGTGACCCGTGCTGGCATTGCCCCAGGGAGTTTGGATGAGTCTAGAGGCAGAGACCGAAGGCCCCCTTCTCTTGCAGATGGCAGCCTGAGTGAGGAGGCCCCTGCTGGGCCCCCGGCCTATAGTGTGCCCCCCGCCTCAGCCCTGCCCACGCAGCAGTATGCCAAGTCCCTGCCCGTGTCTGTGCCCGTGTGGGCCTTCAAGGAGAAGAGGGCTGAGGCGCGGTCATCGGATGAGGAAAACGGACAGGTAAGGGCTGACCCCCGGGAACCCCTGAGCACCTGTGCATGGCCCCCAGCCTGACTTGCTGTAGGGATTAACAGGAAATCCAAGTACATGGTTCGTACCCAGCCCCTGAGTTCCATGCTTATTCCATCTTATTTATTTTTGAGACAAAGTAGCTCAGGCTGGCCTCAAATTTCAGATGTGGAACACCAGGCCTGGCCTGTTAGCCAAGTGAATCCTCCCCTCAGCGTGGGGAGGCAAGTGATAGGCCAGAGGCCTGCGCTTCCAGCTCCTCCAGCACCAGGCTGTGGGTCCCAGGCCTTGTGGGAAGGCCTCTCCTCTCTGGAAGCAGCTCCATTTGCCGAAACATGCTCTGACCCAGGCATAAGTATTTCAGCATCCCCTCCAGGTGGGAAAACTGGGGCTCAGATCACCCCACACACTTGTGAGCCTAGCTGGCGTCCTCAGCTCTGCCCATTCAGCTCCCAATATGGTATGGCATTCCTGATCTGGCCTTGCTGTCCACTTCGGAAATTCCTGAAGCCAAAGGAAACCGAGGCACTCGGGGGCCACGTGACTTTCTAGAGCCTGGGCCTAGAAGGGGGCAGAGCTGGAACCCATAGTCTTTCAGAGGAATTAGGGGCTTCAAACACACCTGGGACCCCCCACTGCCTCCCTCAAGCCTCAGCGTTCTTACTTGAACTTTATCCATCAGGGCAGTGCTGGAGCCAGGCATGGGGGTGCCCGCCTATAGTCCCAGCACTTGGGAGGCTTGAGGCAGGAGGATTACTGGATTCAGGATTACCAGCCAGGGCTACATATCGAGACTCTGTCCCCCAGAAAAGAAAGGCTGGGAGTAGAGTTGGAGGATCTGGGTTCAAAAGTGATGGCCCCTTGGGCACAGGAGGGCCTGCCAGGCTTCGGCCACCCTGTTATCACAGAGAATCTGATCCCAGCCTCCTGATGGGGCCTGGGCTACTCTCCTCGCTCAGGGCAGAGCCACGTGAGGAGGAATCTTCTGTGTCATGGAGCCGCCTGCCCCACAGTCCCTAAGCCACAATTGCATCCTCACCCTTGCAGGGCATCTTAGCCCCGTATTTCAGAAGAGATGGAGGCTTAGGCAGGCAGACACTCCTCTAGACAGCTGCTTGGTGACAGAGGTCTGACTGGAACTTGAGAGGCCTCTGGCCCAAGTCCTCGGGAGACTCGGACACGTTACCTTAGGGATAACAAGAGTGACAGCGCTTGAGCTGCAGGCCAGGCAGCCTGCTGGAGGAGGGTGTGGTTGGCAGGGGTATCGCAGGGTGCAGGCAGAAGGCGGCAAGACGTTGGCACTTGCTGGCCTGACGTTTCGATTGTGATCTCTGCAGCCCTCCTC
Source organism: Myocastor coypus (assembly GCA_004027025.1). Lineage (NCBI taxonomy): Eukaryota > Metazoa > Chordata > Mammalia > Rodentia > Myocastoridae > Myocastor > Myocastor coypus. The sequence goes on along the minus strand of PVJA010033905.1, from coordinate 8,540 downwards.
TCCCGACCTGGACCGCATAGCAGCGAGCATGCGCGCCCTGGTGCTGCGGGAGGCCGAGGACACCCAGGTCTTTGGGGACCTGCCCCGACCGCGGCTCAACACCAGCGACTTCCAGAAGCTGAAGCGGAAATACTGAGAGGGGCAGCGTTCTGGCCTTGTCCGCCGCCCCAACACTACACCCCCGCCCCGCCCCCCAAACTCGCCACTGCACGGGCCTGGCGGGGCCCAGCGGGTTCCCGCCCTTCCAGCCCACGGGCTCCTATGCCAAGAGGCGAAATCTGTCCGGCCCTCGGGTGGGTCTGTCGCCCTTTTCTCTACCCAGCGACAGATCCTTCCAGGGCAACGAGTCTCGCTCTGGGCGGGAGCATGGCTTGTTCTACACCCGTAATGGATCGACTCCGTTGTTTTTCTGCTTAGCTACAGTCTGTGGCTCGGCATTGGATCCATCCCTGAAAGACTACAGCCAAGATCCAGGATTGGGTAGTCACTTCGGCCTAGTGACTGGGCAGCGCTTTCATTTGATTGGCTGGCTCACACTCTGGGGCGTTGCCCTCCGCCCTTCCTGAGTCCTACCTAATTGGCTACAGCCATGCACAGCGGGCGTGGTCAGGTCGCTCTGCGGCCTTCCTGAGTCCTCATCCTTGATTGGCTGTAACTACTGGGAGGCGTGGTCAGGCCCTCCGGTGTCCAGAATCAGGCAGAGGCTTATAGTTTGCGGTTTTTGTTTTTCACACTACTGGGGCTGGGCTCGTTTTTTGGCCGAGTCTTGACTATTGTACCCCTGACACCCTCAGGGATGGTTCAGTCCTGTCCCTGCGTCCGACACCCCTTACTGGACCCACCCCACAAGAGCCTGCCAATCGAAACCCGTCCTTTTATCCAGGACGGTACCAGCTCCCGCCCCTCTTCCCCACCCCCACAGGTGCCTTAAAGGCCCCTTGTCCACCCAAGGTGGGGCAGGGAGCCTCACTCTCCGGCCCTGGTGTGGGGGAGAGAGTGGGAGGATCGGGAGTTATGAGAGGCGCTCTGAGATTAAAGAGTTTGATAAATGTGACTTATGAATGTTCACTTAACATTTTTGGAAACCAGCATTTAATCGATTTGGGAGCAAAGCTGGGTGTTGGAATTACTGTCTCCATTTTCTTTTTGAGACAGGGTCTCGCTATGCAGTTGAGGCTGGCCTTGAGCTCACTTTTGTAGCCCAGGCTGGTCTCGAACTCGCACCAATACTCCTGCCTCAGCCTCCCGAATGCTGGGATTACAGGCGTGAGCCACCACTCCCGGCTGTCTCCATTTTTTTGCTTCTAGTTTTCTGAAATTGGGGCTTGCTATGTAGTCCACGCTGGCCTTGAACTCTTGATAATCCTGCCTCAGCCTGACTTGATTTAGAATGTTAGGATTACAAGTGTGCACCACTACAGCTGGCTTAAAAAATAAGCCTGGCGTGGTGGCGCACGTCTATAATCCCAGCACTTGGGAGGCTGAGGAGAATCGGTGAGAGTTCGAGACCAGCGTGGGCTACAAAAGTGAGCTCAAGGCCAGCCTCAACTGCATAGCGAGACCCTGTCTCAAAAAGACAAATAATAGAGGGTTCCTTGGCACCGAGCATAGTAGTCTGGTTCTGTGTCAGCGTGAAGCCCTAATCTTAAAGTGGAGGACTGTTGAAATCAGAATTAAGGAATCAGAGCTCCAGAGCTAAGTTTATCCGGCAAAGTGAGGAACCCCCAGCCGGAGCAGGTGGTACTGGTCTAGAAATTTAGGACAAGGGGGGCCAGGGAGATAGCTCAGGGGCACAAGTGCCTGCTTGGCAAGTGCAAGGTCCTGAGTTCTTTCCCGGTTCCGGAAAGAAAAAAAAAAATGTAGGACGAGGGAAATGTGGAATCGCGCTTTCCTGGCACCATAATATTTAGATAAGTTCAGTTTACATGTGTTTATAACTCCGCAAAGTGGGAGCTGTTATCTACGCTATAGATGAGAACTGCAGTATTGAGAGTAGCATTTAAAAAGGTGATTTTAGTGCTGGCGGGCTGACGGGCTGGCGGGAAGTAGATTTCATCGGGGTGAGAGAGAAATGGAAAGGACGAAGGATCTACTTCGCCCCCTACTGGCCTAATCTTCATAACGCAGCAAGAAGAGTGACAGCCAGAACCGCTGGGACTCCTAAGTGCCCAGAGCGGCGAAGCACGGGGCTGCTGCGCGGCGGAACTAGAGCCACGCTTCCCTCCCGACAAGTCACTTTTGGCCAAGAGGTGCAGACAGTTGCGGCCCGAGCGCCCCGGGCAGGACCTTCCTAGCCACTAGAAGACTCCTGGGTCGGAAGGGGAGACGCAGCTGAGTGTGGGTGAGAGCATAGTCGGAGCGCTTGGCCAGTCCTTTTGGTAGGTAGGGACCTCCTCATTGGCTGATGGCTGAAGGCGTCGTCGCCTGGGAAGCAGTGCTTCAGGCCCGCAAAGAGGCGAGAGTTCCGGTAAAGTAAATGGTAGGAGGGACTTCCTGATGGCAGGAGTGAGAGGAGGCGGGACTTCCTGTAACCCAGCTGGACTTCTTTTCGCTCAGAATAGCGCATCTACTTCCTCACGGTCACTTCCCAGGATGGCCCAGGTGGAGGCCCCAGGCCGCCTGTGGTTGCAGAGCCCTCCGGGGGGCGCGCCTCCCATCTTCCTTCCTTCGGACGGGCAAACTGTTGTCCTGGGTCGAGGACCCCTGACCCAGGTCACGGACCGGAAGTGCTCCAGGAACCAAGGTGGGTGGGAGCAGAACCTGCTCCGGGAGTGGAAACGAAGCCGGTGGGAAAGGCGCAGTCAGCTGGCGAGGGAATTGCGAGTCACAGCCAGTCCTGCCGTTGAGAAGTGGCTTCTGCGTGAGAACAGGAAGAAAGGTTATGCCCCACCTGGACCCTGGGGGATGGTGCCATTCTTGGAAAAATTGTCAGTAGCCCAAGGGAGATGTGTGCACAGGTTTTCTGCAGACTCGAAACAGGCCACGAAAATGTTAGGATGGACTGCACCAGCACGGGCCCAGGACCTGCACCTGTCCCCACTTTATGAGGTGCCTCCGATTCAGTAAATACAAGTATTCATCCTGGGGCTGGAGATGTGGCTTCAAGATGGAGCCCTTCTCTAGCCAGCGCTGGGCCCTAGGTTCAACCACCATCCCTCCCGACGCTGGGATCAGTGTCTTAGGCAATCCTAGGTATTGATGACTACTGCACGTCAAAGCCCCAGTCCCATTTAGAAATATGCTGTCTCCTATTTCCTGCTCCCTCCGGAGTAGATGATGTCCCATTTCATGGCCTGAAGCTGGCCACACTCTGCAGTAGTGAGACCAGTCACACATACATGCAAATCCTGACCTCACTCCCTCACTCCCCAGTGGAGCTGGTTGCAGACCCTGAGACTCGGACGGTAGCAGTGAAACAGGTACTAAAGGCCTGGGGGTGGGATGGGGAGGAATCCACCCCAGCAGGGAATATTAGAAACATCTGATTAGGCTGTGTGTGGCATACAAGCTAGTTAGAGGCCGAGGTAGGCAAGTTCAAGGCCAGCCTGGACAATATAGCAAAACACTATCAAAAATTTGTAAAGGGTGGGTTCTGGGTATGGTGACTTAGGTCTATAATTCCATCCTGAGGATCACCATGAATTTGAGGCCACCTTGGACCACATAGTGAGTTCTAGGCCAGCCATAACTACAAAGTGAGACCCTGGCTCAAAAACAAACAAAATAAGGCTACCAGTACTGGAGTGCTTGTCTGTGAGCAGGGCTCTCAGTTCTGGCCCCAGTACTAGAAAAAAATCCACCACCTGATTGGCTGGTAGAGAAGGGGCTGTGTCCAAGTAAAGAAACCTTCACCTACTTCAGTAGGGGTTCCCTTGTCCTTTTTCAGTTGGGCAAGACTGGCCTTTCCCAGACCCTGAGTGGTAGTACACAGTGAAGGGGTGGAGCTTCAGGGTCTGATTGGTAGGCTTAAGAAAGGCAAGTCTTGCCCCAAGGTATTTGGAGGAGGTTTCACTAGGGCTGAACAAGTCCCTGCTCCTTCTTTCTTGGCAGCTGGGTGTTAACCCTTCCACTGCTGGGACCCAGGAGTTGAAGCCAGGATTAGAGGGCTCTCTGAGGGTGGGAGACACATTGTTTTTGGTCAATGGCCTCCACCCACTGACCCTGCGCTGGGAAGAGACCCCCGCATCGGGATGCCAGCCGGACACTCCACCCGGCAGTCCTCCGCTGGCCCCAGTGCAGAAGAGAAAGGAGAATGCTGAGCAGGAGAAAAAGAGGATGCGGGTGTCATCCCCTGGCTGGGAGAACTTGGAGAAGCTGCTGGTGTTCACAGCACCGGGGGTGAAGGCCCGGGACAAGGTGAGGGCCCTACCAAGGCGATACCACAGACTGTAGAGCCAGTTGGGTGCTCCTGGCAGTCAGCACCCAAACAGCTTTGTTTTTCTGATCATAAACCTCTGAGGTGATGCAGGCTGGGGCAGTGTAAGATACTGATGCCTTATTTTAAAGACAGGGAGAATTGGGGCAGAAAGATGCAAGCATGGCAGGAGGTCTGTGGTCAGAGGTGGCAGGGTCACATTCGCAAAGCACCCTGCCTTCCATGACTTGAGGCCGAGTAACCCACTTTCTCCATCGCTAAACTCAGGGCGCCTTGCCTCACAGGACTGCTGTGCCTCTGCCTGGCATGGGCAGAGGTGTCATGTTCTGCTCTTCCTGTTCTCACAACTCCAGGTGGCTGCTTTTGATCTAGATGGGACCCTAATCACCACCCGCTCTGGGAAGGTCTTTCCCACGAGCCCTAGCGACTGGAGGTGAGAAAGGGTGCGGACAGGAGTGGCGGAAGCTGGAGCCGCCCAGGTTATGTTCACCCGACCTTTCCACCACCCTAGGATCTTGTACCCTGAGGTTCCAAGGAAACTCCAGCAGCTGGACACAGAGGGCTACAAGGTGTGAGACTCTGTGTGTGTGTGTGTGTGTGTGTGTGTGTGTGTGTGTGTGTGTGTGTGTGTGTGTGGTGCACGTAGGGCCAGACTGTCCGGGCCTTGCTAGCCAGGCCTGGGTGACACCGTGTGCTCCACAGCTGGTAATCTTCACAAACCAGATGGCCATTGGGCGAGGCAAGGTGCGAGCAGAGGATTTCAAGGCCAAGGTGGAGGCCGTGGTGCAGAAGCTGGGTGTCCCCTTGCAGGTACAGCTGAGGGGTGGCTCCCAGGGGCTGGCCAGGGTGGGCACCGGGAGGCCAGGACAGTGCTCACGTGACCCAACATCACACGCAGGTGCTAGTGTCCACACACGCAGGCCTGTGCCGGAAGCCACTGACAGGCATGTGGGAGCATCTGCAGGAGCAGGTGAGGGTGTCCCTGTCCCCTCACTTCCACACTCAGTCCCCATGGTCCGCAGCTAGCACGTCCCAGGTGGGGGCACACGAATGCAGTGGTCTGGGTCACAGAGACCCATGGTGCACGCACATATTCACTGACTTGTTCACTCCTGCTCATGGGTGTTAATTTGGAGGCCCACCGATGCCTTGGGCTCAAAACCCTGCTGGCCCTGCAGTGCACAGGTGCTCTCATATAGCCCGCCCGCATGTGTTGGCCGACACTGACCCTGGAGGGAGGCCAGGTAAAGCTGTGTGGTTCAGAGTGTGCTGTCTGCAGCTTGTGCTGAACCCCAGTACAGAGAGGACCAAGATTGGGGAGGCAGAGGCAGGACAGACCCCAAAGACAGCACTGTCTCCCTGAGGGAGGACAGACACCCCATGAGCACAGCAGCCAGGTCCTGGCCAGGGGAGCCCAGGGCAGTCTCAAGGCGCACACTGGGGTGTGAGCAGGGGCTGGGCTGCGATGAGTCAGGCCTCACGGGCTGTGAGAAGGCCTCACACGCCTCTCTCTGTAGGCCAACCAGGGCGTGTTCCTCTCCCTCAGCGACAGCATCTTCGTGGGAGGTGAGTGGGGGGTTGGCGTGGGGTGGGGGGTGACCTTGAGCTGCTGGTGGATGAGGGGTGTCTCTGTGTGTTCCAGATGCTGCGGGCCGCCCAGCTAACTGGGCACCTGGGCGCAAGAAGAAAGACTTCTCCTGTGCGGACCGCCTGGTGAGCTCTCTCTGCCTGTCCCTGGCGGTCCCCGCCTGTCCCTGCCCCCAGTCTGACCTGTCCCTTGGCCTGCAGTTTGCCCTCAACCTCGGCCTGCCCTTTGCCACACCTGAAGAGTTCTTCCTCAAGTGGCCAGCGGCCCACTTCGAGCTCCCAGCCTTCGACCCGGTGAGACCTCCGAGCGGGCTCGGCCTCACACCCTCAAGGCTCCCAGCCCTTGACCCTCACCCCTGGGCTGGGGCCTCACACCACTGTGATCCACAGAGGACCGTCTCCTGCGCGGGGCCACTCTTCCTTCCCGAGACCAGCTCACTCCTGAACTCGGACCCAGAGGTGGTCGTCGCCGTGGGATTCCCTGGGGGTGAGATGCCCCGGGCCCGCCCACACGCCCGTGGCCCGCTGGCCCCGCAGCCCACTGACGCCCCCCGCCCCTGGCAGCCGGCAAGTCCACCTTCCTGCAGGAGCACCTGGTGTCCGCCGGCTACGTGCACGTGAACAGGGTGCGTCCTCCGCTGCCCCGCAAGCTCCTGCTGCCCTCTCCCTGGCCCTGTCCGTCCTGACCTGTCCCTGTGCCTGTGCCCCAGGACACGCTGGGCTCGTGGCAGCGCTGCGTGAGCGCATGTGAGATGGCGCTGAGGCAGAGGAGACGCGTGGTCATCGACAACACAAACCCGGACACCGCGAGCCGGGCGAGGTAACAGGGTCCCCAGGGAGGCCGTCAGAGGGAGGCAGGAGGCCTGGTGGCAGCTCCGGCTTCCCTGCCCCTGCCCCTGCAGGTACATCCGGTGTGCCCGAGACGCGGGTGTGCCCTGCCGCTGCTTCCTCTTCATGGCCACGCTGGAGCAGGCGCGGCACAACAACCGGGTGAGCCCCGCCCCACCCCGCGGGCCCCAACCCCCCCACCCTGCCACTTAGCGCCCCACTTCGCTGTCCTTGCAGTTCCGCGAGCTGACTGACTCCTCTCACGCACCAGTGTCTGACATGGTCATGTTCAGCTACAGGTGAGGCCACTGGCGCTGGCTGGACGGGCGCGGGGCAGGCAGGGCCAGGCCTCCCCACAGCTCACACCCCTCTGCCTCCAGGAAGCAGTTCGAGGTCCCGGCGCTGGCAGAAGGTTTCTCTGAGATCCTGAAGATCCCGTTCCGGCTGCGGTTGGAGCCGCAGCAGGAGCGACTGTACCGCCAGTTCTCTGAGGGCTGAGCCTGTGCCCAGCCTGCCCCACAAAATAAATGCTGTTTTCTGCAAGCCTGGTCCACATCTTGGGGTAGGGTGGGGCCTCTTGGGGGTGAGGCCGGAAGCCTGAGCTAGGTGGGCTCGGTGCAGGGAGGCTTCTATTGGTTGTGCAGATCGAGTCTTGGAGGCCGGAGAAACAAATGGGCCCCAAGCCTGCTCCTGCGTGCCTCCCAAGTGGGTCAGGGCCTAGAGCTTTAGACAATGCCCCTGCTCACATCTTGTACCCTAACCACGTGGGTCCTGCAGAAGAGGTGTGTCACTGGGCTTTGGGCACCAAGTGGAACCTGCCAGAGCCAGCTGGAGCCCCAGCCCAGGGCTTGGTTCCAAATGACCTATAAGGACAAGCTCCCAGGACACAGGTCCCATGACACCGAGCTTGAGCCCAGGGAATGATGCGGGCCTGTGCTCCTGCACCCGGTGTGGTGGACCTGGTCCCGCTGAGGAGCCCCACCCAGCGCCTGCCCAAGAGACACTGGGAGCACAGCTGCAGGGGCAGAGGGACATCACACAACCTACATCTGTGGTGGTGGTGAGACAGACAGGCTTCCTGGCACCATTCCTTGCTCATCAAAGTGGGGACAAACCAACCTGGCAGCCTCCGTGGCCATGCACACAAGGCTGCCTTCGCATGCGTCCTGCCCGCCTGCCCGGGGAGCCTTCAGAACCCCCTCTGGGCTTGGGCTTTGCCGCCCTGGCTGCCACCACACGCTCTGGGAGCCACAGCAGGTTTTTAAAAGGCTTTATTAGATAAATGCGGGAGCATCCTTGAAGACCACAGGACACCATCCTCCATGACGCTAGGCAGTTAAGGTCCCCAGAGGCCCCTGCTCAGAGCATGTGACCTGGGAGCAAGGACACAGTGGGAGGGACACAGGTCCCGAGCACAGGCCTCCACACTTGCTGCGTGGAGCGGGCCCCCCAGGGAATTGTGGGAAGGGCCCCTCTGGGCCCAGACCTGTGGTGCCTCCCCAGGGTCCCCGTTCCCTGCCCAAGGGCACTGCGGTGCCTCACATCGGTCTCTGAAGGCCAAGGTCACCCTGCTTCCTGACACCCCTGGCAGGCCTGTGCTCAACAACAAGAAGGCCACTCACCAGCCTCTGCCAGGGCTTCGTCGGCGACTCCTGGAGGGCCAGGCCAGACCTCTACCCCCCCATCTGTGGAGCAAGCCGGGGGGGGGGGGGGGGGTTAGCGGGGAGGGGGAGGGGTCAGCGGAGAGGGG
>PVJA010033904.1:0-22964 GCA_004027025.1 Myocastor coypus | reverse complement strand
CCTTGCTCAGCTTCCAAGTGCTGGAGTGCTGGGATGACAGGGACGAGCCACCACACCCAGCTCTATGTACTCTGCAAACTGGCTGCTACACAGGCGGGCAGAGGCACCACCCTCTGAGCTCCAGGATGGGCATCAAGAAGGTGTGCAGCTAGGATTCTGCCACCCGTCCAGCTTCCTCTCTGTGACCACTCTCCCTGTGGGGGTCCCCATGTGCCAGCCCACCCATCCCATTTTGCACTGGACCTCTTCTTCAGGGGCCTGCAGTAAGGGGGTGGGGCTGGGTGGTAGGGAGCCTGTCTCAAGAGGCTTCTCTCAGGGCAGATAGCTCAGTGGCATAAGTGCCTGCCTGGCAAGAGGAAGAGGAAGAAGAGGAGGAGGAGGAGGAGGAAGGCTCTCTCCAGCATTCCCAGAGCTGCTGCAAGTGACAGAATGTGCGTTTCCCCCCCCCCCTTTGGTCCTTTCAGTTGGTGCTGTTTGTCCCTTAAAGACTCAGAGACCTGAGAGTTGTTTAAGGCCCCCAGCTAGAGTGTGGAGGCACCCTCCTGTGCCCCGTACCACAGGGAGCAGAGAGCCTATCCTACCCACAGGTGGGCAGCCCCACCACAGAGAGGGGACACAGCTTTGGGCTGACCCTCCTAGCCCAGCTCAGCTCCTCTCCAGGTAGCCTGTGATGTAAAGTCTCACCTGGATATTGGGGTTCAAGGCACTCAAGTCCGTGTTAGCCAATTCTGGCAGCTTCTGCAGCTCTAGCAGCAAAGGCATGTCCTCCAGGGCCCCAGGAGAGGTGGCCTTGCCTGGGGCTAAGGCTACTGGCTCTGGAAGAGTCTGGTGCTTGTGCCTGGACATCGAAGTTGGCAGGTGGGTTCCAGGAATCAGCAGCAGTGCCCCCTCTTCCCTAGGGAGGGAGGCTGGGGTCTGGGGAGAGAGGGAAGACTGGTGGCCAAGGCATGGCCCAGGATGATGCTGGTCAGGAGGATGCAGGACCCCAGGGTCTGACAGTGCCACACTCACACCTATGACTTAGCCCTGCCGGACGTGGGATGCAGAGTGTGAATTTAAAGGCTGCCTGCATTAACGGCTCCAGCAGAGAGCAGCTGGGCAGCCCACGGCTATGTGCAGAGCGCTGCCCGCTGACGCCCACACGGAGCAGGAGAGGGGACTCAGCACAGTTCAGCTTCCTTGCGCCATGATGAAGAACCCAGGCAGGAAGAAGTTGTTCAAGACAGTGTGTCCAATGTACTGTATGCATACTACCTGCTTGGATATCTTTGACCCACCCCATTTCCTGCTGTGTACCCCAAGTCAGAACAGAAAGTCCCCAGGTCCTCCCTGAACCATCAGCATAGGGGCAGGCATCTCCGCCTCTAGGTGCTGGTATGGTGAATTCAACCTCTCCGTCCAGATGCAGGCCACAGTGCCCACAGCAAGACTGCCCTGGGTTGAGCTTAGAAGGTAAGAAATACTTGCCCAGGTTCCCCAGTGCAGACAGGGAGGCATTGGGAGGTTAGTGGTCACCACCTACCACCGAATGGCAATGACAGGGTGATAGACCCCCTTCTAGGATGTCTTCGTGGATCTGGGGCCCTAAACCCCAGGATTCTGCCCCACCCACACATGTCCACTCCCCCTGCCCCCAGCTCAGGTGGCAAAGTTGAAAACACTCTCATAACAGCTTGGGTCCACATGCCAGCTCAACCTCCTACTTAACTCCAACTTGATGATTTCCTCATCTCCAAAACAGTGATGGTAATTCCTCCTTGGAAGGAATGTCGGAATTGTATTTCTCAAACACTTCCCGAGCCACCATCCTCATTTAACAGATAATCAGCAATAAGGCACACAGATGACCAGTAACTCAGCTGAAGTCCCACACATTTAGAGGTAAAGTCAGGATCTGAACAAGGCAGTCTTGACCCCAGACCCTCACTCTCCGCCTGTATGCCATGGGGCTACCCATGGGCATTTTGAGTGCCTTTCACAAACCAGGACCTTAGATGATCTACTTGAACACTGTTCTTGCAAAGAAAAGACATTTAGAATCCTGTCCCTCTTCCCTTGGTCTCCTTTCCTATGGTCCCAGAGGCCTAGATCTGAGGCTCCTGTGCTACAGAGTGGCTACTGGTGTTCCAGGCTGGCCTAGGGGTGGCTGAGTCACAGCGCTCTGGTCCAGCCAGCACAGGTGGAAGAGCAAGAGTAAAGAGAGGAGGAAAGGGCTCTGACCATCTTCCGCCTAAATGTGCCTGTGCTCCTCCATGGCTGCCACCCTTGGATGGAAACAGGGAGGCTAGGCTGCACAGCTAGGGACAGAGAGACTCTTCATGCTGGCCTGGCTGCCCTCCCCACAGAAAGCCGGTGCAGAGCGGACATGATGGCTGTCACCTGAGGCTATTAGAAGTCCTTGGGACATCTGTGGTTGTCATGACCCAAGGGCATTCTAGTAGCACCTAGAGGGCAGAGGCTGGGGACACTGCCCTTGTCACACTGCACAGTAAAAGCCCTCCAAGAAGCTGTCCAAGATCCCCTGCTTCAGTCAGCTGCCTGCAACTCGCAGGGCCTGACGGGATACACACTCTGTGAGCTTCCTCACCTGCAAATTGGGAACAACAGTGAGGAAGAGTGGGGCCCAGGGCCCAGTTGGTCAGACTGCAGGATGCACGGAGACCAGAGAAGTCCCAGCCCTGCTGCACTCCTGCTCCGGAGCTACCCCTCGAGCCTTCTGTTCTTGACAGCAGCCACCAGGGAACTAGAGGAAGTGCAAAGGCACAGGGGAATGTTCTGTCTCGGTGGGGCTCCCTGAGGCCAGGAGCCAAATGCAGGGGTTCCCTGGGGAGATGAACCCAGGACATCCCAACAGGCACAAGCAGTGTCCATCGAGCTTTCGGCCAGATGAGGCTCCCTCACTCCCACGGTGCCTCTGGGAGCCGCCGTGGCTCTACACTTGCTATCCCGCCAGAATGGAAGGAGCCAGTACTTATGCACTAACTCTGCCAGTCACTGCTGGAAGGTTGCCAGGCAGGAGAGGCCCTGCTCTCCAGCACTGCAGGCTGGCTGTGGAGTAGCAGGTGACAGCGAGCAAAGGTCCTCAGGCAACTGAATACTGCCCACTGGACATAGGCTTGGGGTGAGGGGCATGGGCAGGCGCAGAGAGCCCTGACCTCTTCCCAACCTGAGCCCAGATGGGGTTCCCTACCTTCTGCCTGCCACTTCTGCCAACCAGAGTCGATTTTCTGCACAGGCAGGAATTTTGGTCTGCTCTGTTCAGGGTCCCCCCTGCTTAGCACAGTGCCTGGTGCAATGCAGAAACACGTTCAATCACTTCTGGGTAAACAGAGACAGTGAAGGATTCAGGTAAGGTCACAGCAACAGAGCCAGGATTCAAACTCAGGTCCGCCTGTTGTCCTCACTTGTGCACAAGCCCACATGCTCGGGACAGTGTCGTTCCCAAAAACACACCCTCCATTCACAAGATGCCACACTTCCAGCACTGTGTCTGGGTGGCTGTAGTGAGTACAGACTGGAGTGCACCTGGCCTGGGTTCAAAGCCCAACTCATGTGCTTAGCAGCTATGTGACCTTGGGTGTGTTCCTGCCTGCTTTCCCTCAGAACCAGGGAATCAGTGGGGCATCTTTGAGGGCTGCTGAGTTAGACTGTGGCCTTGCATATGAACACTCCCTAGAGGTTGCAACAGAGTGCAGACAGAGACAAGAACAGCCCCTTGCAGGCCCCACATTAGTCTTTTGCACTTAATTCTCTTTTTGTTTTTGTTTTTTGTCTTTTTGATTTTTTTTTTTTTTTTTTTCTTTTGAGACAGGATCTTGTTATGCAGTTCAGGCTGGCCTTGAGCTCACTTTTGTAGCCCAGGCTGGTCTCAAACTCACACCAATCCTCCTGCCTCAGCCTCCCAAGTGCTAGGATTACAGGTGTGCGCTACCACACCCAGCCTTTGCACTCAATTTTGGTCTGATGCAGGAACTCCAGGTAGGTGGATTCTCATATGCATGGCTTGGCTGGTTAAGAGTGCCTAGCCTAGCCCACGGGACCACCTCCCCCCCACCCCAGAGCTGTACTCCATGTGCAAATCCCCAACTCCATTCTTTTAGGAGGTGTGCCACTGCAAAGACAGCTGCCAACCTGTCTCTCACACATGCACACACCCCTGCCCTCCCAGGTGTGGCTGGGCAGCCCCTGACTCTGCTGTTTCAGGAGCACAGCAGTGTGCTGATCCCCAGGAGCCCTCACACCGTGATGGGCAGGCCTTGCTAACCTGTGTCAGCCCCTCTCTCCTGGCTTCTAGGTTTCTCTACCCTGGGCCTCAGGGGTCAGGAACTTCTTCCTGGGAAACAGCATTTAGCTGCCAGGTGCAGCCCAGCTTCTCCCCTTCCGTCCTCTTCCCTCCCCTCCCTGTGGCCCCAGGAGCTGAGGCCCAGGCAGGTCCACTGGGCTGCACACTCAGGTTTTTTCTTTCTTTTTTTTTTTTTTTGTGGAATCAGGGATTGAACTCAGGCACTTGAGCTTGCTAGACAAGTGCTTATCCTACTGAGCTATCTCCCCAGCCCCTGCACACTCAGTTTTTGTAGCCTCTCAGGAGGGACCAAAGCTGCTTACCCAGCAGGTGGACCTTCAGCCATGTCTGGGCCAAAGGCAGGGGTGGGGCTGTATGTCCCCTGTCATCGCCAGCACCAGTGAACACCTAAGAGTACCTCATCCTAACAAGAGCAGCTACGGCAGCAGTGCACACTGTTCCCACCACAGGGAGGGTTCTGGTGTGCTGCCTGTTTAACTTTCCATGCTCTTCCTGCCTCAGCCTCCCCAGTGCTGGGATTACAGGTGTGTACCACCATGCCTGGCTCCCTGTCTGTTTTTCTTTATTAATTTGCTTTTAGGTATTTCTGAGGGTTCTGTGGGCCCTGTCTAGGGCTGAGAATATAACTTTGGCTTTAAAAGAGCTCAACCTCTAGGTCAATGTCACTGGGGGAAGATTTGGTGAACATACAAAAAATAATTAAATACAAATTGATAAGTGCTAAAATGTAAAATACTGGGACTGGGGAGATAGCTCCATGGCACAAGTGCCTGCCTGGCATGTGTAAGGTCGTGAGTTCGGATCCCAGTCCTGGAAAAAAAAAGACCAACCCCCCCCAAAAAAACCTATGTAAAGTAAATAAATAAATAAATAAATAATGTTAAGTACTTATGCCAGGTGTGCAGAAACAATGCCAGTTATCTCACCTGGGCAGTGGGTCTCCCCAGAGGACTTTAAATTTACCTACAGCAGTGGTTCCCAGCAGTGGGCAGGGGAGATGTGTGTTCCTTGGGAAACATTCAGCAATACAGGGCGTGGTCAAGCCCACTGATACCGTTAAAAACCCTACAACACACAGGACGGCAGCCTGGAAGACAGTAGCACCCAGGTTGAGCCCCCCTTGCCGAGGAGCTGCACTCTCAACAGGGCCAAAGTTGGGTGTGGTAATAGTGTGTGACACTCTGAAAGCCCACAGCACATAAATTTTCACAGGAGATGGGGTGCTTCACTGGAAAAACAAATCAGAAAAGTCTTCTTCACAGGGCAGAAACACCAGTCTTCCTCCAATCTGACCTGAGGGTTTCAGGAGCACGGACAAGAGCATGGGCTCTCTGGTATTCACCATCTCCTGCATCTGCAAGTTGCCCTGGTTCCGCAGTGTCCTGGTTTCAAATACAGGACCAGCAGGTCTTACCTCCTTCCACAACAGCTCAGGGAAGAGGAAGAGCTAGCCCATGTTATACACTTGTCCAGGGGAATGACTGTCCACCCTAGTCCAGGGGACATCAGGCTGGACGAAACATGGTTTCTCTCCATGGCTAGTATCACCTTCTCTCCTCATTCCTCTCTTGCTGCCCTATAGCTCCAAAATCACCCACAACAGGCCAGAGGAAAGTGCATACTGGATCTTAGCACACAACCATGTAGAAGTCTCTAGCTGTAGAGGACCCTCGCCCAGCAAGTTGGAGAATCCTACTCGATACTTCCACCTGCCAAAGTTCACACTCAAAGGGGCTCAAAACTGTGACCGAACCGAATTAGGCACCGAGGTGGCAACCCACCTTTGAACCTTAGTCTTCCACCCACTCACCTAAGCACCAGCAGCATTGGTGTGGCGCTCAGTGGACAGCGGAAGCCTGGCAGGGGGTGGGGGGGTGGGGGGGTGTTGGGCCACCTCCGGCCGCCTCACTTTGTTGCTTAAGTGAACTTTGTCCTAGCCTTGTACGCTCCAGCCAGTACTCAGGAGTGGAGACCCTGGAGGCAGGACGCACCTGGCTGTCAACAGTGCCGGCAGGCGTCCGGTCGCCTCTCGCTCTTCCCAGGGTGGGGACTATCGGAGCCACAATCTCCACACCGAGCAGCCGGAGCCCAAAGACCCCGCGCAACCTGCTCACCTCCATCAGCCCCGCGTGGCTCCTGAGCTGGAGTCCCGGGCCCCGCGGCTTCCGCAGGGGGAGCCCCAGGCCCGCGGGCAGTAGCGCAGCCAGCAGCACAGCGCGGAGCAGCAGAGCGGCGCGGCCCGGGACAAGACGCATCGTGTCGCTCCAGCCGCAGCTCGCGGCGACCAGGGCGGGCCCGGCGCGTCCCGTCTCGTCCCCCGCAGGGGATCTCGCGTGGGGCGCGGGCCAGGAGGGGGCGCCTCGCACGTTCTCTTCGCCGGGCCCGCGTGTCCCGCGCTCTCCGGAGGGGCCCCTCGGCGTCCTGCACTTTGCCTGGCCCAGCAGTCGGCCCCTTAGGTCTGGCTGCCTCCTCGAGC
Source organism: Myocastor coypus (assembly GCA_004027025.1). Lineage (NCBI taxonomy): Eukaryota > Metazoa > Chordata > Mammalia > Rodentia > Myocastoridae > Myocastor > Myocastor coypus. The sequence continues at coordinate 16,185 of PVJA010033904.1, read as the reverse complement.
TCAGTCCCCAGAGCGGTTGCCCTCCTGGCCCTGAGCGAATTCCTGTCCCGGGAAGTTGCCGCCCGCCGCCAACCAGCCGCGCACCAGGCGACCCCTGCTGGGCGGGGAGGGTCCGGCGCCACCCACGACTCCCGACAGTGCCCAAACCTGGGAGGACCCGGCCGGCCTTGTGGGGAGCATTAATGCGAGGAGGAAGGAAGCTTAGGGGTGACACCCGCAGGGCTCGCCCAGTGCCGCTGCTGGAGGCGGGACCCACACCTGCTGCTCCTGCATCTCTGCGCTCTAAAAGCCAGGAACGAGGTGAGGAGACTCTGTCGAGGTGCTCCGGGCAGGCCGTCCGGGACAGCGCATCACTGACCTGCCTTCCTCTGAGGAAAACCTGGGTTGTAGCCAAGAGCGAGAATGAGCAGCGACGAGATGGTTCAGTGGTCTAAAGCCCCTGCTTAGGAAAGCTTAGGCAACCGCATGGACCGCGGTTCGATCCGCGGCCCCCCATGCTGCGCTAGCCTCACCCCGCCCCCCCAGGGCAGTCTGAGCCGGCCATTAAAAAAAGAATGAGCAGCGAGGATGTGGCGCACAGGGAGATGCCCACCCAGCCCAGGGGGCTCAGGCGTCAGGCTCGCTGGTGGTGGAAGGAAGGCAGAACTGCTGGGGTCCAGTGGAGTCAGAGTGAAGGTCTGAGGTGACCTTTTGTTTTCTGCAGTCACTCCTGTCCTCCAGAGCCCAGCACAGTTGCCATATGTGGTGGCCTAAGGAGGCTGAGGCAGGAAAATCACTGCGAGTTTGAGGCCAGCCTGGGGTAGGAAGTGAGCTCAAGGCCAGCCTGAACTGCACAGCTAGACTCTGTCTCAAAGAGATATACACACACACCCTAGAGGAGCTGAAGCTTCTCCTGGAACCACATACCTTTCTTTAATCTCAGCACTGAGAGGCCCAAACAGGAGTATCGCTGTGGGTTCAAGGCTAGCCTGAACTACCTGTTGCAAAAAATTTGAAAAGTTTAAACTCCTGATCAATTGAGGATCCTCCCCACGGTGCTTTGGATGGTGAGGTTGTTCAGTAGGGTTTGAATTCCATTTCTGCCATTGGGTAAGGGTGTGATACCATTGGACACATCATTTCATCTCTGTGCTTCAGTTATCTGTCATGGTGTGGGGCAGGGGAGTGATATCCAGCTCACAAGTTTGTGGGGGTGGTGAGAACCCACGCTGAGAGTTCACAGGAGCACTAACCCTATGAAGTTGCCATATTTTAATCAGAAGGGTGGAGCACTAACAACTTTGTGGGGCTCAACTTAAAATGAGGCCTGGCTCATGGCAAGTGCTCAGATGTCAGCCAAGAGACTCAGCTCTGCGACCTTTATGAGTCTAAACATGAGCCTGCTTTATTCCTTTTGAGGTTGTCTTTTTTACCCCTTTGGTTAAACTATTTTATCTTATTTTATTATTTCTTTCTTTGTGGCACTGAGGATTAAACTCAGGACCTTGTGCTTGCCAGGCAAGCCCTTATTGTACTGAGCTATTTCCCCAGACCCTCTTATTTTATTGTATTTATTTTTTTGTTTTAGGGAAGGGTCCACAGGGTGTTCAGGGTCTCACTACTAGATCAGACTTGTAGTGATCCAACTGTTTAAAGCCTCCCAAAAGCTGGGATTTCAGGCTCACCCAGTAATAAGTTGCATGCCCCCCAGGGGGCAGAGCCCCAGGATCAAATCTCCGGCCCCTGCACCTGCTTACAGGTGCTTTAATCTGCTGAGCTATTTGACTGGGCTTAAAATATTTTATACCTAGCCTAGTAGTTTGCCTTTTCACTACACTGGACACTTTCCAGAGATTAAACTCAGAACCTGAAGGTAAGAGGCTCCCCCTCAACCTGTTGGCCCCTACACATCTCCTCAGCCACTCCCTCCTTGCAGGCTGTAGTAATGGCTATGGAGCCTGCTGCATCCCAAATACCATGACAAGTTACTTTTTCTTTTAAGAATTTTCTGTCATTTGGCTGGGAAGATAGCTCAATAGAATAAGTGCTTGCCTGACAAGTGCAAGGACCTGAGTTCAATCACTGGTTCTGCTAATTTTTTTTTCCTTTTATCTTTTTGAGACAGGGTCTCACTATGCAGTTAGGGCTGGCCTTGAGCTCACATTGTAGCCCAGGCTGGTGTTGAATTCATAATAATCCTCCTGCCTCAGCCTCCCAAATGCTGGGATTGTAGGCATATGCCATCATGTCTAGCTCACTTTTTTTTTTTAAATCAACTTCATTGACATGTAATTTACATATGACAGGATGTTCATTTTAATTGCAGTGCTTTAATAAATGTGTATGTTCCATGTGACTGCACAGTCATACAGAACCTTTCCGACTCTAATTTCCTGTGTAAGAGCAGCACAGTATATGCATGGTGAAAAACTGTGCATTACCCACGTCAGTGTATTTTCCCGGATTATCTGCTTCTCACAGTCTCTGAATTATTCTGTAGGTTGTAGGTAACTGACAGCAAAGCAAAAGAATGCTTGTGAACAAATGTACATTATGAACTGGGCATGGTGGTGCACACCTGTAATCCCAGTACTTGGGAAGCTGAGACAGAACAATTGCAATTTCAAGCTCAGTCAGGGCAATTTAGTGCCTTAGTGAGATTCTGTCCCAGAATAAAAAAAAAAAATAAATAAATAGCAAAAACATTGAGGAAGAATTAAAGACACCAAGCCAGGTGTGGTGGCACATGCCTGTAATCCCAGCACTCGGGAGGCTGAGGCAGGAGGATTGGTGTGAGTTCGAGACTAGCCTGGGCTACAAAAGGGAGCTCAAGGCCAGCCTGAACTGCATAGTGAGACCCTGTCTCAAAAAGACAAAAAAAAAAAAAAAAAGAATTAAAGACACCATATTGCAGTGGCAGATGCATGTTTTCTTACAGAATCTCAGTTCATAATAGCTAACTAACCCTTGGAAGTGGCCTGTTGGCCCATCAACAAATAAATAGATAAAAAATGTGGTATTTATACACAGTGCAGTACTACTCTGCCATTAAGGATAAGTGGGTCATTTGTAGGAAAATGGATGATGCACCTTAAGAATATAATGCTACAAAAAATAAAAAGACTATAATGTTAAATGAAATAAATGAGGCACACAATCTTAGTACTGTGTGGTGTATCTTATAAGAGAAAATCAAAGCATATAGAGCAAACTAAGGCAGATGATAGGGAGCAGGAAGACAGATCTATTTAAAGCAGTAAGGAGACCAAGGGCTTGTGGGGAGGGGAGGAGGGAGAAGGGAGGAAAAAGGAGTGGAATTGTGTTATGTGCATGTGCCAGCTCCACACAGGGATTCTGACATCATGTGCCACAATTATGCTGAAATAAAGGGAAAACAAAGGAGGCCTTCAGTATGGGAAGAAACCAAACAAAAAAGTGAAGTCAAGCCCAAGCCATCCTGTCCTGTACACAGTGCTTCACTGACTCCCTTCTGCAGTGCACAAGAAACTATAGTGTTCCTGAGCTCTCATTTTTTCTTTCCCCCCTAGGGAAGGGTCTACAAGGTGTTCAGGGTCTCACTACTAGATCAGACTCTTAGTGATCCACCTGTTTATAGCCTTCCATCTACTGGGATTACAGGCCGGTGCTACCAGGCCCAGTCTGCCTTCACTGTAATAGTGCTCACCTGCCTACTTTTTTGTTAGGATCGCCTTTAAATTTAGCTCACCAGTTTCATGACCATATTAAATTGAATCTTTAGCAAGTGTTTTTATTTATTTTTTTGTGGTACCAGGGATTGAATTCAGGACCCTGAGCTTGCTAGGCAAGAGCTTATTCTACTGAGCTATCTCCCCAGCCTATGCAAGTGTTTTTTTTTTTTTTTTTTAACAGCATATAGTTTTTTATTGTTACATGAAAAGATAACTCTATAATTCAATAAGACAAAAACATAGCTTAAAAACAAGCAAAATATTTCAGCAGACCATTTCATAAAAAAAGATACAAATGGTCAAGAGGCACGTGGGAAAGTGCCTACCATCAATAGTTACTAGGGGAATGCAATTTAAGCTCACTCTGGAAGACAGTTGAAGGGCATATAAAATGCTTAAGCCTCTTAGTCATGCAAGTGTTTTTATTTATTTATTTATTTATTTATTTATTTTTTTGAGACAGGGTCTCACTATGCAGTTCAGGCTGGCCTTGAGCTCACTTTTGTAGCCCAGGCTGGTCTTGAACTTGCACTGATTCTCTTGCCTCAGCCTCCCAAGTGCTGGGACTACAGGCATGCACCACCATGCCCAGTTTGCAAGTGTTTATTTTATTTTTTTGTCTTTTTGAGACAGGGTCTCGCTACGCAGTTCAGGCTGGCCTTGAGCTCCCTTTTGTAGTCCAGGCTAGTCTCGAACTCGCATCAATCCTCCTGCCTCAGCCTCCCGAGTGCTGAGATTACAGGCGTGCGCCACCACGCCCGGCTAAGTGTTTATTTTATATCCTCAAAAGAGTTATGACTTTATTTTAGGAAACTTATTTTTTTAAAAATCCCTTTGTTGGGGCCAGGGAGATAGCTCTGTGGCACAAGTGCCTGCCTGGCAAGTGCAAGGTCATGAGTTTGAACCCCAGTACCACCAAAAAAAAAAAAAAAAACCCAAAACAAAACAAAAATCCCTTTGTTGGGCCAGCGAGATAGCTCAGTGGTCTAAAGTACCTGCTTAGGCAATCTTACACAGGCACAGGAGACTGTGGTTCGAATTCCAGCACCACATGGCAGCACTAGCCCTACCCTCAGGGTGAGCTGAACCAGCCCCCCACCAAAAAAAATTTTCTTTGTTTCATTAACCTCCACCACCTAACCTCTGCTCTGGGCAACAGCTGACCTTATTGCGGCCATATGTTACTGTTACCCTTTCTAGAATTTCCTACCAAAGGAAAAATATTTTTGTATTCTTTTTCTTTCTTCATTGTTGAGATTCATCCATCTTGTATCAGTGGCTCCTTGTATCATGTGCATGGTTGTATTCTGAGCACTCAGGAGGCTAAGGGAGGAGAATCTGGAGTTCAAGGCCAGCCTAGACTACATACAGCCTAGACTGTCTCAAAAACAGACCCTCTCATCTCTGATTTTTTTTTTTTTTTTTTTTTTTGTGGGACAGTGTTTGAACTCATGACTTTGCACTTGCCAGGCAGGTACTTATGCCACAGAGCTATCTCACCAGTCCCTCTGAATTTATTTATTTATTTATTTTAAAAACTTTTTTAAAAAAAATTTATTTATGTATTTCTTGTTTCAGAACTTTTGTTTGTTTATTCACTCATTTTTATGGCCGGCTCAGCCCACCCCGAGGGCAGGGCTGGCGCAGCATGTGGTGCCGGGGATCAAACTGCGGTCCCTGAAGCCGCCCAAGCTTTCCCAAGTAGGTGCTTTAGACCACTGAGCCATTCCGCCAGGCCCCTACTTATTTATTTTTTAATTCTTTTTTTTTTTTTTTATGGCCAGCTCAGCCTGCCCTGGGGGTGGGGCTGGCGCATGTGGTGCCAGGGATTGAACCGCCTAAGCTTGCCTAAGCAGGTGCTTTAGACCGCTGAGCCATCTTGCTGGCCCTTCTGAATTTCTTTCACATGGCTGTGTCCATCAACAGTGTGAACTTCAGCTGCTCCACCTCATCTTTGTCTATGCTTAATATTTTCTTTTAAATTGTAGTCATCATGGTAAGGAATCTTACAGTAGTTTTTATGTGTGCTTCCTAGATCAGTGATTATGAACTTTTTCATGTGCTCATTGTCCATTAGTGTATCCTTTTGTATTACATCTTTTCCCTATTTTTATCAAATAGACTTGTTGAATTTTAAGGGTTGACGTACATATTGTGATATTTTATTCCAGTCTGAAATTTGTATTCAAGTCTTTTCTCTTTGTGGGACTGGGGATTGAATCAAGTCTTTTTTTTTTTAGTGTCACTTTGATGAAGTCTAATTTGTCAATTTTTTCTTATTGGTCATGTTTTTTTTGTCCTAAAAATCATTCCTCAAAGTCAGATTTTATTTTTTTTCCTAGAAGTTTTATGGTTTTCATTTTTTAGATCTAGTACTGTACAGAAGGGCAGAGGGCCAGCTCTCCCGACCATTAGTTAAGATAACTAGCTTTTGCCATGCATCGTCTTGGAACCTCTGGTAAGAAAGCAGCTGACCACAGTCAAGTATCCACGGCTTTACTGACTTACATCTCTGTCCCATGCCAGCCCTGTCATCACTACCCTAACTACCTAAGTCTCCAGGGAATGGTAGTCTCCTTTCAAAATTGTTTTGAATATTGCTATGTAAATTTTACCAGTTCTTCAATGTCTACAGAAAAGCCTGGTAGAGGTTACCTTTTCCAATGCTTCACAGTCTTCACTGGTTTCCCCTGCAACAAATGAAATGCCTCACCCCACCCTGGGGTCCAGCAGCAGCCTCTGCAGGCCTCACTGCTCTCCCCTCTCTTTTCCCAGCTCTTAAAAACTTCGTTGTGGATCCTCTAGGTTCTCAGACTTCCTTGTCACCTGTCTAAGCTACATACTGGGCTCAAATGTTAAAAACAAAGCAAGGAGGCTGGGGAGATAGCTCCATGGCACAAGTGCCTGCCTGGCAAGTGCAAGGTCATGAGTTTGAACCCTGGTCCCACAAAAAACAAAACAAAAAATCGCTGAGTAATGGGGATCGAACTTCTGACTTCTGCACTGAGCTGCTTCATCTCTGGACTTCTTTCCACCTTAGGTCTTGCTAGGTCACTTAGGCAGGGCTTAAATTTGTGATCCTCCTGTTTCAGGCTCCCTAAATGCTGGAACTGACAGCCTATGGCCCTATGCCCTGCTTTGGTATAATCTTTTTATCATACTCTTTTTTTTCCACAATCCTTAGCAGTTTATAAAATATGCATTTGTAACATGTTCATATCCTTGCTGACTAGGAAGTAGGTATGACAGCTATTTGGTCATGGCTTATTGGTGCTGACTGGTACATATGCTGGCAAAGAGACAGCTCTTAGCATTTCCTGGCTGAGTAACTATAAAGGCAGATGGGTCTTTGTGAATGCTTTATTAGGGCAAATCAACATACACACATGAGGTGATTCTTAGGTCATCTTAGGCAGTTTTCCTTTAGATCTTTAACATATATTCCCAAAACTGACACACTGATCCCCAATCCACTGTAACTTCAGTCATCCAATAAAAAATAAACTTAAAAACATCATCATCTGGCAGGAAGGCAGGGGTAACACAAAGTGACATTTTAACACATAATCAAAATTAAAAAAAAAATTATTTACATTTCCCCTTCACTCGTTTTCCCGGATTATGCTGACATCACAACAGTGGAAGGGGTTAACATCACAGCATATCTTGCAAAATCATTTACAGGTTAACTTGGTCAGTGGAGAAGTATGGATCCACAAAGTAAGCCAAGACCTCAGCTTTCCATAAGCTCTGCTCTCTCCTCTTTTTCCCCTTCTCTTACTGTCAGCTGCCTTTATCCAGAGAGGGATCAAGGTTGTGGGTGCACATGCTGGATTGATGGGAGATTTCCAGTGTCTGTGCAGCCCCAGTAAGGAGGCTTTTTGTAACCCCAGCTACTGGCTGCACAATCCTGAGGCAACCATGGGTCATCATTCCACCCTAGTCAGTGGTATTCTCCCATGTTCTCAGAAGGCCTAGACCAGTGGGGATGTACCTATAGCATGTGCCACAGCAGGCTCTCAAAGGCTCCCCACCACTAGCCTAGTCCAAATAACTGAGCTCTGTACAGGAAACCTGGGAACTGCATTGGAAGGAGCAATCTTAAGATGAGCCCAAATCTCCCTGTATGTGGAAAGATTCGTCTCCTCACCAATGGCAATGAAACAGACACAACCTCTCATTTCACCTCACAGAACAGCTCTAGAAGAAAGGAGCTTTGGGTTTGCTTAATGAAGAACACAGTAACTACAATGTAAGAACCACTGTATTCTTTAGGCTCAGTTTACTACAACCATCATGCCAGAATAGTAACAGCTTAAGGCCATCTGTCTTATGCACTATACAGTAAACACAACCGTGTCCACAGCTCTCCCCACCCCAGCCACTGGCCAGCGTGGGTTCCATGTGCAACCTGCAGATGCACACACAGAGGCCTGAGCCCGCCAGGGACTTACGCTAGTCCCTTTGTGTCTTCTCCAGACTATGTCTACAGCAAACAGGTGCTTGGAAAACAAGTCACCGGAAATCACAAAAGGAGTAAAGAGCATTTGTGCACACGTGAAGCCAAGGGACACTGGCCAGTCCTAGTTTTTGCTCTGTGATCAAGGAGGATGTCAGCCCTCTGCTGCGGCTATCTGGCTGGACACACAGCAATTGGCTTGGAGCCCGAGCACGCAGTTCATGTGGCTGAGCAAGGAAGCGACGGGCTTTTCTCCAAGTGGAAGGTGTTCTGACTGACTGCCTTCATGGATTAAGATACCTGCCGGGCACTGGGCTTCCATGTCAGCAGGAAGTTGTACATCTATAGGTTCTAGGGCTTGGAAAAGTTTTACAGACTCTTGGCAATGCAACTAGAAACAATCTTTGATTTTTGTACTTCTTGCCGTCAGCCTCTTTGGGCTGCTTTTACCTGTGCAAAATGCTTAACAATTTTGATCTTCACAAGTGTGGGCAGTTAGAAAAGGAAAAACACTGTTTTCCTCACAAGTGGAAGCGAACAGATTAAACCCATGTGGCTAACCTAGAAAACACCAGGAGAGGAAAGGTACCTTGGGAATTAGGTCACAGTAATTTTTTAAAATAGTTTTTTTGAGCGCCACTATGTTGCTCATGCTGGCCTTGGACTCACTTAGGGTCAGCCTTAAACTTGTGGCAATCTTCCTGCCTCAGCTGCCCAGTGCTGGGATTACAGCTGGGTGCCACCACCATAGCTGGCACTTTTGCCACACTGTTACAAATCCACGCAAAGATGAATTTAGTGCTTGAGCCCATCATTTACTACATTTCCTGAGAAGTCAGGAAACTCTTTCGAGTGAGCCATTCTTCCTCCTGGCTTTCACTAATAGGCAGGAAGCAAAGTATATTATTGACTAGAAAATCTAGCTATAATTTAGATATAGGCTCCTTTAATTAGGTGGGAACAAAATAGTATTCCATCCTCTTCTTTTTTTTATATTTTATTGTTTCAGAACTTTTATTTATTTATTTTTAAAAATTTTCTATTTTATTTTTTTTTCTTTCAGAACTTTTGTTTATTTATTTATTTTTATGGCTGGCTCAGCCTGCCCTAAGGGCAGGGCTGGCGCAGCATGTGGTGCGGGGGATCGAACTGTGGTCCCTGAAGCCACCCAAGCTTTCCTAAGCAGGCACTTTAGGCCACTGAGCCATCCTGCCGGGCCCTCCATCCTCTTCTGAAAAGTAAGTCTGAATGGACAGAGACTAGGACCCCTGAACTACAGCATTACCATGTATCAGTGCTCTGTGGAGCTGACTAAAAATCAGTAACTAGAAGGTAAGGAAAGAAAAAAGCCAACTAGATAGGCAGATTGCAGAGATAAATCACTGGGAAAAGTTCCATGGGGCAGAGCTGGTGCCTGTAGTATGATGTAGGATGCTCCTGTTCACCTGTGATTACATACTGAAGAAACCTGTTCTTTTCCCTATCGTGAGAATTTAAGACCATGCGTAAAGGACTGAGGTGGTAAGCCTCCTCAGACAGGCAGCACAGGATTCTGGAGACTAGGAAAAACTAAAGCAAAGAAGTTTTAAAAAGTGCCCCCAAACCCATGTACTAATCAGGGGAAATCTTTTCTTTTTTTTTGTCTTTTTGAGACAGGGTCTCGCTATGCAGTTCTGGCTGGCCTTGAGCTCACTTTTGTAGCCCAGGCTGGTCTCAAACTTGTGCCAATCCTCCTGCCTCAGCCTCCCTAGTGCTGGGATTACAGGCATGCGCCTCCACACCCGGCAGGGGAAATCTTTTCAAATGAAGATGGGAAGAGAAATGCAACAGCCACACAGCCTGCTCTATACAGGGTTCTGGTATCTCCTAGCTGCGACTGAGATGTGATCTGCTGAGAGTGAGCTATGAGCTGGAAATGAATAAGCAATGTGGAACTGAGAAGCGGTGAGAGTCAGTCACATCTCTACTGATTCACACAGATGATCGATTTTGGCAGTTGTGATTAACATGTTTAATCCCATCAGATTCTTGAAGCAGGTCATGCTAAACTGTACTAAACAGTATTTTTATATCTCAGACTTCTACTCAATCTCAGTGATGCATTCATATATCCTTCTTAGAACTTAGCTAATGATGCCTGGGAAAGGACTGGGCTCAGATTTACATTACAGTTTAAAAAAGAGACAACTGGCCATATATAATGCATACCTAACATTTTGTCTTTGAGAGAGTTCAAAGGTCCTGGATGGTCACAGGAGTTTTGTCCCTTCGAAATAAACTTGTAACTTAATTCACTGATCCTGAAATAACTTTGTACCAATGAAATTATATATACATACACTGACATTTTAACTAAGAGTGACTTCATGCAAGTTAGAGTAGCAGGTAAGCTCACTGCTTAAAGTCTGTGACTTTTGTAAGCCTATGTTTATACCATTAAAGAGAAAATGCAGTCCAAAAGCTACCTGGTGTTCCAGTGGGATCTTCAGTGAGGGGCTGGACACAAGGAACAGTTAACAATGGATTTTATTTTACAGGACTAGTTACCACAACCTATTCACTGCAACATATACATGCTAAATATGATCCCTGTATTTCTCCTTGGTTCTTTTACTCACCCTTTATGTTCTTTAAAAAGTGATATAAAACCTTGGAACATCTCAAGGATAAAGGCTCTCAGATGCTGAGAGTGACCAAAGACAACTCTGATAAGCAGGACATGGAAACAAAATTTCACAAACTATATTGCTTACATCCTCCTCAACGTGTATTTGTACAAATATCCCACAGCTGATGACAAGACGCCTGGGAGAATGTAGAATGAGACTCTTTACCAATAAAAGGTGTATTATTAAACAACTACTTTTATACACTCTTTTTCATTCGGTTCCCAATCTTTCTCCTTTAAGGGCTGGGGAGATAGCTCTGTGGCACAAGTGCCTGCCCGGCAAGTACAAGGTTGTGAATTCAAACCCCAGCCCTGCAAAAAAGGAAAAAAGAAAAGAAAAAACTAATTTTCTCCTGTAATACTTAGTGGCCACTAACAGACAAATGAATCTCGGGTACAACAAACCCAAAAGTTCTCTTCATTTAAGCTTTGGTCAAAAGAAAGAAATAACTTCAGAGTGTTGACTTTCAGTGTATTCTTTGGTCAAGTAGTATAAAGTTCTCTGAAAGTCTCCTTACCTGGGTATAGTATGAAAATAAAACTCCAAACAGAAGATATCCTAGTTTAGGAAAGAGAAAAGTGATCAGAATTTATCAGGGGAAAACAAACAAACAAACACATAATGAAAGCATTGGGAGACTTTTGCCCCATAGGCCAGGTCAAAATTACGTTAGGACATCTGAAAAGAAGAACTCAGTACTCAGAAGGGGTCAATACATCAGCTTCCGAAGGTACTAAGTTAACTTTAACCCTGAAACAGGAACATGACAGATCATTTCTGAGCAGGGGGTTGACAACATTTTCCTTTATCAGTGTAAATCCTAATCTGGACCCAAATCCAGGTACAAGCTATCAAAATTTTGGAAAAATAGAAAAGAAACCTGACCACAGACATTCTGCAAATCACCAGTTCTTTCCACACAGCCCCTGTCCCTCACAACAGGAATGCCCATCATTTATAGAGCAGCTTTATACACAAAACAGTAAAAGCAAGTTTTTTCTACAACTGACACCAGACCATGGTGGGACATCAGTGCTCCTATAACATGGTTTCAACTAGGAGGTCAGAGGTATTAGGATTACAGCTTGGGAAGAAACTAAAATTTGGGCATGCCCTTAGATTGTGACCAGAGCAAGACATATCTGATAGTAAAGGAAGAAATCATCTTGGGACCAGAATAAAAAATGGAGGAAGACAGAAGCCTGAGAGACCCCTGGCCAGAAAGAGTCACATACGGCCTGCTTAGTACTGTACTGCTTACTGTTTTTTCTTAAAATGCCAACTGAAGACTAAAGGGAGAACAGTTAATTACATGACTTGTTAAGCAAGGGCTGCGCAATGCAACCTCTGACGATAGGAGGGGTAAGTGGAAGGCACTTGCTCCTGGGAAGCAGGGCCGGAGTCTCAGGGCTGGAGAGTCACAGGGCAGCAGGACCTCTTGATGGAGCCAAGCCCTCCAGTGGCTGAGAGGGCAACACCCACATGGTTAGCTGGGCAGGGAGGGCCAGCGGGCTTCTTAAGTAGAATAGGTATAAAATAAAATGCTTTTAATGGACCAAGTGAGTCACTTCTTTTTTAAAAGGTAAAATTTAGCAAAGGAAGGATGTGAAGCAGTTTTTGACTATTTACAAAATGTCACTGAAGAGTACAGGTGGCCGCATTCAGTAGCTGAGTAAATGTCTTTGACATGAGATGGCTACAGAGGTGTGGTTCTGGAACTGGCTCAGAAAGGCCGCACACTGTTCTGGGGGGGGGGGGAGTTCCTCTTGGGGAGCACCAAAAGCCTCAGTCTTCTGTTTCTTCGTAAGTAGTCTCATCGAATGGCCTGTCTAGTAGGGGCAGCAGCCGATGACGGGAGTACTTCAGGTGCAGGAGGTCTCCAACTTCATCTATCTCCTTTAAAGCCTAAGATAGACAAGACAAAGGTGGGCTTAGTCAGGGCTAGTAGAATGCAGGCATACCCAAGGATTTACTGGTCTGAAAACAATCCTGACAAGGCCACCCAGGTTGGGGAGAGTTGAGGGCATTTACTCAGATCAGGCCATGAACAAGGCTGCCATTTGCTTCAAAAGTTGTGTGTAGCACAAAGGGTTACAGTTCACCAAAATATGTTATGCTTGGAGCAAGGGAACAGGATGCTCATGTGTGACTCTTCAAGTCTAAGTGACATCGTTAGTCTTATGGTAATCATTCTCTATGAGGATGCATACTGTTTAATTTTCTTTGGTGGGTCTAGGCTTTGAACTCACAACCTTGCACTTGCCAGGCTGGCACTTGTGCCACAGAGCTATCTCCCCAGCCCCCATACTGTATATTTCAGAGTTGATTAGGAGTATATAATTTGTGGTACTGGGGATCAAACTTGACCTTGCACTTGCCAGGAAGGTGCTTATGCTGATGAGCTATATCTCCAGTCCAACTTTACTTGTTCTTTAATTGTTAAAAAACAATGTTTAGGAAGCCAGGAGTGGTGGCACACACCTGTAATCCCAGCATTTGGGAACTGAGGCAGGAGAATCGCTGCGAGTTTGAGACCAGCCTGGGCTATAAAAGTGAGCTCAAGGCCAGCCTGAACTGCATACCGAAACCTTGTCTCAAAAAGACAAATAAACAAATAAATAAATAAGTGAATAAATAAATGTTTAAGGACACAGAGAGCAAAAAGAGAAAAATGAGCTAATAGTATTGTTTTGTAGTAGTATTACTTATACATGCTGGCATAAAAAATATTTGCTGGGGCCCTGCGGGATGGCTCAGTGGTCTAAAGCGCCTGCTTGGGGAAACTTGGGCGGCTTCAGGGACCGCAGTTCGATCCCCAGCACCACATGCTGCACCAGCCCTGCCTTTGGGGCAGGCTGAGCCAGCCATAAAAATGAGTGAATAAACAAAGGTTCTGAAACAAGAATAAAAATAACAAATAAAATTAAAAAAAAATATTTGCTATGCCTAAATGTAAAAAATATAACAAGCAAAGAAGAGCTGGCCTTCAATATGCTATAAGAACAGTGATATCTTTGTGAAGAGATTTAACTGAAAGCTCCATATAGTAACAACTGAAGCCTGAATTTCAACTGGGAGAATCCATTACTGTTTGTGCCCCAAGTTCTTCTTTTTTTTTTTTTTTTTGTCTTTTTGAGACAGGGTCTCGCTATGCAGTTCAAGCTGGCCTTAAGCTCACTTTTGCAGCCCAGGCTGGTCTCGAACTCACGCTGATCCTCCTGCCTCAGCCTCCCTGGGACTACAGGCGTGCACCACCATGCCCAGCAGTGCCCCAAGTTCTGATACAGGAACTTTCTAAGCAAAAGTCCAGGTGACTTACTAAGATCACAAAGAAAAGTACATTTACAAACTTTGACTTCAGAAGAACCCATATCTTTTTTTTTTTTTTTTTTTTTTAAGAGCCCATATCTTAAAAAAATTTTATTTAAGAGCATAAAAATAACCTAAGACATTAGAAATGATACATAATTTAAAAACAAAGATGATGGGTATTTAACAATGACTGTTATATTGTACATAGTTGTCATCAATGCAAAAAAGATGATCAGAAATAGGGGATCTAGGGCTAGCCAAATAGCTCAGCAGATTAAAGCACCTGCTTAGGTAGATGCAGTGGCTGGGGTTCAAGCCCCAGTGTACTGTGTGGTGCAGGCCCCACTCTCAGGGCATGCTGAGAGGCAATTGAGACTGGGCATGATGGTACTCACCAGCACTTGGGAGGCTGAAAACAGGGGGTTCACTACTAGTATGATCTATTTAGTGAGACCCTATAGACCCTTATTAAAATAAAAGAAAAGAAAGAAAAGAAAAGAAATAGGAGATGCATTCAGACAAGATTCTGGGTTGCTTTCAGATGGAGGAGGGGCATCTTGTTATAAAGTAGAATAGAAAGAAAAGTTGAAATCATTGAATAAGAAAATCAGTGAGGGTTGGCTAGATAACTCAATGGACTAAGAACCTGTTTTGGCAAAGCACAGGGACCAGGGTTCAATCCCCAGTCCCCCATGCTGCACAAGCCTCACCCCTGGGGTGTGATGAGCCATGACAAAGACCTGGTATGGTGGCACTTGTAATCCAATTGCTGAGGAGGCTAAAAACGGGAGGATCACTACAAGTGCAAGCTGTGTAGTGAGACCTTGTATCAAATACATTAAAAATCTATCTATCTATCTATCTATCTATCTATCTATCTATCTATCTATCTATCTATCTCAGTGAGCTAGATGTGGAACAAAACCCTAAAACTCGAAAGTACAAAAGGCCAGGCAAAGGCCAAGTGTAGTAGTGGTGCATGCCTATAATCCTAGTACTTGGAAACTTGGGAGGCTGAGGCCAGAGGATTGCTGTAAGTTGGAGGACAGTCTGTACCTAACAGTAAGACCTTGGCACATTAAAAAGTCAATGGAAAAATTTATTGGTGAGTGTTTTTTTTTGAGACACAGTCTTGCTATATAGTCCAGGATGGCCTTGAATCTGCAGCGATGCTCCTGCCTCAGCCTTCCAAGTCTGGGATTGCAGGCATGCACCACCACACCTGGCTTATTAGTGACATTTTTGGGAGAAAGGTATATCTATTTAGAATATCTGAAAGACAAATCAAAATAAAAACAAGGGTATTCTATTAATAAACTGAATTCAATTTATTTTTATTTTTAAATTTTTTTGTGGCTGGCTCAGGCCCCTTGGGGCAGGGTTGGTATAGCCTGGGGTGTCAGGGATCAAACTGCAGTCCCTGCATCGTTGCATAAACTTGCCTAAGTAGCTACTTTAGACCACAGAGCTACCTTACTGGCCCACTGAATTCAATTTAATGATGTCAGAATTGTGACTACGAGGACACTCTCACTGCCACGTGTAGTGCTGCAAGTTTGCAATCCCAGAATCCCTGTATTGGATCACAAATTATTCACAAACTCTATAAACTGCCTCAGTGACTACATGATGCTTTGAAGGGACAACCAGACACAAATGGTAATACATCTTGAGAGGCTGAGGTAGGTGGATTGCCAAATATAGGCAGCCCTAAATTAGAGTGAGGTCTTGTCTCAAAAATAAAAAAATTAATAAAAAATAAACACACAAAACACTGTGCCTACCGTTAATAAGTTTTCTTACTATATTGAAAATAAACTTGGGCCCGGCGGGATGGCTCAGTGGTCTAAAGCGCCTGCTTGGGAAAGCTTGGGTGGCTTCAGAGACTGCGGTTCGATCCCCGGCACCACATGCTGCGCCAGTCCTGCCCTTGGGGCGGGCTGAGCTGGCCATAAAAATGAGTGAATAAACAAATAAAGGTTCTGAAACAAGAAAAAAAAAAATAAATAAAAAATTAAAAATTCTAAAAAAAAAAAAAAAAAAAACTTAATTTTAG
>PVJA010033903.1:0-23006 GCA_004027025.1 Myocastor coypus | reverse complement strand
TTTTTTTTTTTTTTTTTTTTTTTTTTTTAGCATCGAAGGGAAAATGGAAAGTGGAAGCAGGCAACGGTAATCGAAAGTGACAGTAAAAAATCATAAATACACACACGAACAAACAAACAAAGCCTTTATAGCTAATTTGGTAATCAGAAAAGGTAATTAATTCTCACATGATATGAAGACAAAAGCATCACCTTATAATAACAATGGTCTTGCCGTGATTGACAAATATATTTGATAATGACTCACTGGAACAATACGCGTAGCCTTCACTACTGTTTATTTACGTGATGACATATGATATGAAACTTAAAGGACTGCCTAAACAGACTTATAACTGTTAACTTAGAAAGTTTGTGAGATATTTAAATTGTGAAAGGCGAATAATGAGTTCACTTGCATGGTTTTGTTTCTTTACAATTTATGTGTACCCTATTTGTAAACGTAAGAAAACATCTTTCAAGTCATTTTATTCTAGTTTTGAAGATACTTTTCCAAAATCTGTGCTACCCCTATAACATCTGTAACACTTTGAAATAGTTTGAAGTGTTTTTTTTCATGTCATGTCAATAATGATATATGTGGGAAAATGTACATTTGAAATGATATATATAAAGGTCGTGTTGAAGAGTTTGTATCTAATGATGCATAATAATTAAAACAATATACAGGGGGAGGTACGAAGAAGCATGAAAGATGTCAACATGTAGATAATTGAAATCTGTAGAGATGATAATAATATATATTATTTTCAACTTCATCCCATGATAAAGTGAAATCAATTTATAATTTGGCTTTGGAAGACAAATAAATTTTGCAAAATATTTAAATGTGGGGAAAATAAAATATTCAGTTTCGTTCTTTAAATTTTTAAAAATCATTTATTTATTTATGTATTTATGTATGTATGTATGTATGTATGTATGTATGTATGTATTTATTTATTTTCTGGTACGGGGTCTTGCTACACAGCTTGGACTTGTAATGATCCACCTGTCTCAGCTTCCTCAAAGCTGGGATTATAGGCATGTACCTCCATAGCCAGTTTTGGTGTCCAGCAGTGCACAGCCAGAGTTCCAGGGATGGCACGGCATGTAGTACCAGGAATTGAACTCAGGTCTTGGCCAAGCAGGTTCTTAGACCATCATTCTATCTCCCAAACCTGAGTCTATTTGATTTTTTGTTTTGTTTTTCTCAATTTCCTGTTTCAGCCTGAACTGAGAGCTCAGCTTACCATCGGGCATTTTTATTAATTCTTTTCTGAATCATGTTAATATAATTAGCTTTCAAGTTATGTGAATTTTTTGTGTTAAGATTTTGATATTTTCTTCATTTTCCATGAGCACCAAGACTGATAAGTTTACAAGACATATTATCAACTTAAATAAAAAAGCATAAGAGCAAATAAGTAGTAAAATACCAAAGGTTAGAGCAAAGGATGAAGACTGATTCAACTTTCCTCTGAAACCCTCTCTATAGTGAATATAGGTCCTTATGAGGACAGGAAAATGCATACAATGCATTGTCTCATCATGAAAGTAGTCAATGAATGTTGACTATTATAGTCAATTAAATCAACATTCATTACATAAATGGTAACTCATTCAAACTTGTACTTCAGGATCTAAATTCTCAGGATGAAAGTGTTGACTTATTGTAGTTTTTAATAATTCTATGTACTTACTCCAAATAGAAGTTTCTTGCTTAGCACTAAATTTTTTATGCCAAAATGTACAGAGATAAATCAATCCTAATGTTACCTTTAAGGAGCTTCAGCTTCTAGATTCAAGAAAAGGAATATAATGAGCTTTAATAAGTACCCAACTAAATAAAAATACATTGTGTACACTGGGAGATTACAATCAAAATGTGTATAAAGTATTGAATATTCTTTAGCATAAAAGTGTTTCAAGAATGCAATGTTTTGTTGTTACTGTCACCTCTAAGATTTAATTTAGAAACAAGAAGAATACACTTCAGTGCAAATATCCAGAAAGAATTGGCATGTTTCATCTTTACCTGGAAAAACAAAGAGGAAATATAAACCAAATAGGTATGTAAATGAATAAAAGGATTCATGATACTTAGGAACATGAAAACTCACCGGTCTTCTGTAGATGCAGTGAGAAGGGCACAGAGAAAAGGAATAACCCATACAATTCAAGACCAACACTAGTCTGATGATCTCACACTAAGAAGCTCTGGATTAATTAATGAGAAGGACGGACCTCAATAATTTAGAATGCCTGAAACTAAACCAGGAAGGAAAAAAGGGAAGAAAGCATCACAGAGGTAGGGCTTGGCTAGTGAAAGCAAATATCTCAGTTACTTTTCTTTCATTGCTGGGACAAAATACCTGACACTGCAAATTAAGGAGGGAAAAGATTATTTAGGTCATAGTTAGTGGAGGTTTCAGTCCATACTTGGCGGGCTCCAAGGCAGAGAGGCACATGGAAGAAGGGAGCTCTTTGTGCTGGTAGAAAACAGCAAAGAGCAAAGGGAAGAGCAGTGCCTGAGGCAGCTAACCAGCCTCTTTCCCTTCTTTTTATTGTATTCAGGCTGTCCTTCCCAGGGCACGTGCAGCAGTCACACCCACAGTCCCAGCATTGGGTCATGAATTATTTGTACCCTCTAGAAGCCCACTCCAATGAGCACATGAAGCTTTGGGGACAACGAGACACAAGCCATAACAAGAATGTGCATGTGTTTATGAAACGAAGCACCTGACAAACATCTTGAAACCTCAAGAAAGAAAAAAATAAACTTCCAAAACTCAACATTCTAGAAATATAAGCGACCAAAATGTGAAAAATAAAATAAAACAAATAAATATTGTACAAAAGTAAAATAATGAAAGCAAACAATACAATTCCTTTTAGAGTTTCCTAAGGTAGCCATCACTAATTTATGAAGAGGGCCTGCTTGCTAATAGTCCTGTTGTGAAAATATTTATAACATTAGCAGTAGGATATTGGCAAAATCTATTTTCAAATTTTTAATTTTGTACTTTAGGTTGTTATAAGTATAGAGGGGACAAGGTTTACAGAGGGGGGTCTGAAAGTTGTCATTTGAATCTCACCATTTTAATTGCTACATTTGTCAACTTAATCATAATAATCCTCAGTTCCTTAGCCATGATCTTTTTTAAACATGTGTTTCAATGCTCTTCATAGGATCATTCTTAGGAATATTAGAGGGATTGGAGAGATAGTTCGGTGATCTAAGCACCTGTTTGGGAAGTGCAAGGACCTGGCTTGGAATCCCAGCACAGCATGCCGAGTAGGTCCCAGAACACTGGGAGCTCAGTGCCGCCTCAAAACAGCATGACGGTGCAACCTTGTATTCTCAGTGTTGGGGACGCTGAAACAGGAAGATCACTATGAGTCTGAGCTGCATAGTGAGGCCCTGTACCGAATAAATAAAAGAATAAAATGGTGGAGGAGTACTAGAAATTCTGCATAACGGATACTCCAAATTTTCATATTCCTAGAATACATAGAATATTGCTTACCCAAAGGATATGCAATATTCCAAAATCTGTTCAACTTCAACTTTTACCCTGCATACTTGGTGAGCTAGTTTTTCTGTCACTCAGTATTTGTTCTTTTTATTTTTATCAGCATATATAAAAGAACATCCTTTTTTACAGAAACAGTGAATATGCAATTAAAAATAAATGGAAATGAGAAAAACTGTGGATTTATACATTTAAATCCCTCACTTTACAACTGTTGTTCTATTAAAAAAAAAAGTTACAGAACCTATTAGTGCACTATTAATTGACACGTGCAACCATGCAAACCGAGTGAGGCTTTGGAAGCTTTTTAGAAGTGTTAACCCAAGAAGCTAGCAGAAAACACAAACAGCAATTTGTGTAAACATAGGTTTATAATCAATAATTTAAAATAATAAAATTAATGACTTAAATTTCTCATATCTACATTGTTACATTTAGAATACGTTCAAAATGAATGAGCTATGATAAGAAGTACTATATTTTTGTTTAACTCACCGGCAAATGCCTTTGAAAGATCTGCTTAAAATGTGTCTACTTCTCACATTCATGTCAGCCTTAGTGTCTTTCCTGTGCGTTCTTTCCCATTTCTTCCTTCTGGTTTCATGGTGGTTGCGTCTCTATCTTGCAAACTACTGACATTCCTGTCCTCCTCACTTCGGAGAAGTTGAAGATGCCGTGTCTCTATTTATGTCTCTGTTTCTCCTGTTTCCATTTCTAGTTATCTAGCCTGATTCCCTTTTATCAAGGTGCATTATCCCTGAAATTGACTCTTCAAGCTTATCAGAGGAAAAGCTTTCCTGACTTCGTGCTCCCCTGTTGTCCATAAAGACAGGTTTTATTTCAGATCGGAATAGGCAAGCCTAGCTACATTAAGGTTATAAGACCCAAAGCATCAAAAAGAGTTAATCTAGGCACACATAAAGAAAAGGAAGGAAATGTAACCCTTGCGCTACTTTGTGCTTTATTGCATTGCAAAACAGAAAATATTTCACTGATGGATATTGTAAGTAAAAGTAGGAAATGCACATAGAACACAGCCTAATTTCCTGCTCTCTGCAGTTGCAAATGAAATACAGAAGCCAGGAGAGCACAGAGGAAGATCAGGGAATATGCCACAGAATCACATTTTAACCAATCCTTCAAATCAGAGCTGCACTTTTACATAAATCTTCAATATGTGGCACAGGGAGGAAAGATGAGAGAATATTCTCAGGACACTTTCACAAAATGGTTTTAAAATCCGCATAAAGCTGAATATGATCTTCCTCTGTCCATGAAGGTCTGCCTTTCCATTCTGGTAAAGTGTATAATTTATGTCCTCAAATGTTAAAGGAAAGATTCCATGTATATAAATTCATTCTGTGTTCCTCTGGATCTGAATAATAATTCTAATGACCATCAGAATACGTAGCACCAAATAGTATGTACAAGGCATCAAGCTGTTAAAGATAGCCCACTATAAAATGTGAGTGTGCAGTATTACTTTATTACTATACTGAATTTAATAATCTTTGTTCTTTTTCTATATAAACAGCCACTTAAACATACATAAATATTGGTGTGTGTGCGCACGCACACACACACACAGAAATGACACAGTCGTGATATGATATATTTGGGATCACACTAGGGATGGGGGAAAGGGGAAAACCCTGTGTCCCTACTTGCTAACGTTTAAAAGCATTACTTGTGTTTCCTTTTGGGTTTGCCAACCACTTGAAACCCATTTTTGCCATGAACCATGACTCTGCATTAAAGGTTGACCATTTTATATCCTTTATTCCTATAAATATAAAGTCCAATCTCCTCTAAACTCTGTATATGAGTATTTTGAGCCTTTGAAAAGTATTTGTCCAGGTGTTGGCTGGACAGAGTTGATTAGTCATGAATTTACATGGAGTTCTCTTTCTCCAAGGTTGAGGATGGATATCAAATAAGAGATTTTAAGGGACATTCAGATGCAGCTGGATGCCTCAGGTCATTGTCCTGAACCTTTTTCCCCTGAATGCCAGAAAATGTGGAACCCCCATGGCTGAGACCACCACAGAGATGATCTTTTCCTGGAAAAGAAACATCCCTCAGCCAAAAGTTTCTAGGACTATGATAGAAGGATGAAGGAAAGACTGACCAGATCCCAACCCTACTAATCCCTGGAAACCTGTTCCCTACCCTGGCAGATGGCATCAGAGCCCCATATCAGAATATGCCCCTTCAGATTGCAAAGCTGTTGTCCTTCCCTATCTTCCCACTAACTTCCAAATTAAAATTCCGTTCTGTAAATATGTGTGTTTGTTTTATTTTCCATTTCTACTAAAGCAAGGATCTATCCTATCCAGAAACAAAAATCCTGAAACATTTACCCTCTACAGTGAGAACAGCCGTAAAGTTCAAATTTGCCATACACGGTGTAAATGTCATAAACTTTTTCTGAGGTAATTGGCTTTTCTTCTTCATTTTTTTATTCAAAAAACACTGTTAATAATTCATTTGATTGTGTCAGGATAGTCTAAACAGCTGAGTAACAACGTGAAAGAATTTACTGGGTATTCCAGATAAACTAGTTAATGCATTGAGCTTTCTGTTAGGGACTGTGGGCTAGGAAGTAAAAGTCTCATGCAAATACAAATTAATGAAAGATCTGGTGAAGGTTAATTGTTTTTTAGAGAAAAGCTAATGATGGCGATTTAAGAACACTGATGTTTATTCTTAGCATCTTCTCTTCTCTACCTTTTCTCTGAGATGCCGGAAACTTCTGGAAGCCCGCTCTTCCTTTTAGCCTTCAATTAAGACTACTTGGAAAAGTGATTATATTCAATAAATGAAGTTACATAAGGGGAGAAACCAGTGGCTCTGGGAAGGATGATGGTGAGGTAGACACCAAGAACAAAAAAATTCCAAATCAGAGATTGTCAAGGAGCTCCCAGGAAAATCCAAATGCCAAGCAAGGCAATGCCTCAAATTCATCACAAGTGCCCACGCATATGATGAAGAACATTAAAATACGAGAATTAAAAAGAAAATGAGAGTGCTAGAGAAATGTAACAATATACATATTTACATCTTTTTTCCATTGATATAGGTAAACTCAAAGGTAAATATACATGCCACACACATGTTGCACTTAAAAAAACACATACTTACTACCACTCTTTTCTCTGTTATGTCATATTTAATTTTCCCCTGCTTACACATGAACTTAGAATTTTGCCTAAGACACATTACCTCGATTGTCTTAAATTTCCTTTAGTATACAACAAAACTGATATAAACTTATTGGATGAATTAATAATTATTGATTGGAATATTCAAAAGACAATTTATTGATAGACTTAAGGCTTTCCAATTGAAATACTGATTAAAGTGAAGCAAAATACTTTTATGATCTTAGAAAACAGCAAAGGATCTAGCAGGAAATTATAAATGATTAAGTAACTAACCAAAACAATGCCCGGTCTTGAGCTTATGCAATGTAGAAAGAATGATGATCATTTAGACTCAATGAAAAGAAATAAGGAATCAAACAACACGGTAATGTTCAAACATAAAATACACTAAAAGTAGATGTATTTTTATAACTTGGTTTGTATGTCTAAATAAATTTAGTGTTTCCAGTTTTGTTCTTGTTTAAGATGATTGTAGAGGGCCAAACAGACCAGTGGATTGAAGTGCCAGTCCATGCAGAGGCAGCAGCCTGAGTGCAGTCCCCAGAGTGCTATGCCAGGCCCCACCCTTGGGGTGCGCTGAGATGGCAATTGAGACTGACTGTGTGGTGCACGTCTATAATCCCAGGGCTTGGGAGGATGAAGTGGTATCACTACAAGGCGGATCTCCATAGTAAGACCCTGTAGTCCCTTACTAAAAATACCAAAAAAAAAAAAAAAAAAAAAAAAAAAAAAAAAAAAAAAAAAAAAAAAAAAAAAAAAAAAAAAAAAAAAAAAAAAAAAAAAAAAAAAAAAAAAAAAAAAAAAAAAAAAAAAAAAAAAAAAAAAAAAAAAAAACCCAAAAAACAAAACAAAACAACAACAACAACAACAAAAAACCAAAAAGTATAAAAAATGTAGAGCCTTCAGAATTTTATACATAATATAGAAGGCAAAACATTTTCTATCTGATAAAAAAGATGAAAGTATTCTAATTGATGTCATTTCCTCAGACACACTTTGCAGAGAAAAATCAAATGTTCCATGTAGGAGGAGAATAGGATATGTTTCATAATGTCATCAATGTGGCTCTCAAAATAATTACATTATTGTACTCAGAAATTTTTACAAATTGTATCTGATACAAGGAAGCATCATGTGTGATCCCAGCCCTCGGGAGGCTGGGGAGGGTGGACTACCGTGAGTTTGAGGCCTGCTTGAGCTACATAGAGAGTTCAAGACCCACCTGGACTACTTAACAAGACCCTATTACCAATAAAAATAGTAGACACAAGAATCTTTACAGTATAAGAAAATAATCATATTTTTCCAAGTTATGGATATGAAGCCAGGCATGGTGGCACACCCCTATCACTTGCTGGGCTGAAGCAGGAGATCAGTATAAGCTAAAGACCAGCCTGAACTGCATGGTGAGACCCTGTCTCAAAAAAGACAGAAAAAAAACAAAAACAAAGATGAAATAAAGTGGCCACTTAAGTTCAAATCTTTTTTCAACACCAAGCATACACTGATAAATGTGTACTGAATAAATTAGTTTTTCTTAACCTAATGAACAGATAGAATATATTTATGATACTGGAATAAAAATCTTTTATAACAGATTGCTTTGGGGGGAAAAGGAAATCTCGGCAAATTTCAGAAAAAATAGTTATTAAAGAAAAAGGAAACAATATTTTAAAATTACACATTAACTCAGAGGAGCCCAGCCCAGCCCTGCCCTGGCTGCTTCCTGCCTGGCCCAGCCCTGCCCCACTTCCTTGGAGAAGTCCTCATCTTTGGAGGAGCTTGATCTTCACACCCAGGCCACTTTGGAGGAGCTCTACACCAGCACAGAATTTGAGTGTGAACTGAGACCTCCACAAACTGTGAGCTAAATAAACCTTTCCTTCCTTCATTTTGAGTGTCAGTTATTTGTCCCAGCAATGAATATAAAGTAACTAAGACATTATCTCACCAAAATTTTTTCTTTCTCCAAATTTTCTGTAAACCATGAAAACGTATCTCAATATGTATCTCTTTAAGTTTGAATAATGAGAGACCCTCAAGTCGTAATACATAAACAACAAAATGCATAACGTTGATAAAATCATTTTCAACATCATTTTTACCAGTGGGCAGCCTTGGAATAGAAGCATATCTTTAACAGAGGTAACATTTATGTATACGCAAAATTAAATTACAGAAATACAGTTTAAAAATTCAAAAGGAGCCGGGCATGGTGGCACACGCCTGTAATCCCAGCACTCGCAAGGCTGAGGCAGGAGGATTGGTGTGAGTTCGAGACCAGCCTGGGCTACAAAAGTGAGCTCAAGGCCAGCCTCAACTGCATAGCAAGACCCTTTCTCAAAAAAGACAAACAAACAAACAAACAAACAAATAATTAATTAATTAAAAAATTCAAAATGAAGGAAAATTTGTTGAGCTCAAATAAAATAGTTGTTTATAGACTGGACAAAAAGACAAAACACACATGAGATGATTTACTTATAAAAATCAGAGTACACACAAGTATATTTGGCCAATTTAAATTGCAATTAAAAAAATTAAAGTTTTTAATAATAAAAAGACCAGTCAGAACTTTTTGTAGGTCAACTAGCAAAGATTTCTTATAGGAAAAATTTGAAAATAAAACTTATCTATAAAAATATAAAATAAATAAATTACACATTAAACATGAAATTGCTTTTGAGTTAGGGTTACTAATTTCCAGACAACTGTATCTTTTCATTGCTTTGTAAAATTTATCTTTTTTACAGCTAAATTGTAAATAGTATCTACATAGAAATAGATATGCAAACACAACTGAAATAATTTCAGCCAATTTATCAAGTATTCTGGTATATTTTTGTCTATGGATGGGTTAAGATTATGGCTACATAAAAAAAGGATTACACATAAGTATCCTTAACAGAGAACAGATCCAGTTTTTAAAAATAAGTGCTTGCATGCTTTTGTTAAATGCATTTGGTACAGGTCTCACTATGCAGTTCAGACTCATAGTGATCCTGCTTTAGGCCTTCCAGTGTTGGGATTACAGGCATGTGCCACCATGCCCAATCATGGTGGCCTACTCAGTGGACGTGGGGTGTAGCTGGCATGGCATGTGGTGCCAAGGATCAAACTCCGGGTCCTTGCTGTTGCCTAGGTAGGTGCTTAGAGCACTGACTGAGCTATCTCCGTAACTCTTGCATGGATTTTTGGACTAGCTTGAGGATAGTACTCTATCTAATGACCAACATGACCACTCAGAATGGAAGCAAATCACATAACAAATGATAGGAATGATTAAGGTAAAATTCACAAGATAAGACTTGTTATAAACAGTTAAAATAATAATAAAGCAGACGCAGAAATCCTGTTGTTAACTGAAATTAAGAATTCTTTTCAATAACATTTTAAATATACAACATTTTCTCTGGGGGATTCAATAAAAAAGCACCTATAATTGTTTGATGCTTTGAAAAATTATCTCCTGTTCTTAAATTCCTTGCTTTCATCAGAAAACACATCTGTGCTAACTCAACTTATTTCAATGAAATCCTGTCAACTCAGGCATGCAATTTCTGGAAGGTTCCATTATAATAACTGAGATATCTGATTTTGCATATATGTACTAAATAAGACTCGGTCAAATTTTTTAGTAACAATTTTCAAGACGGAAGATTACTTGAAGACTACTTTACATAGTCTTTCATTTAACAGAACATTGGGAGCTAGTCACAATTCAATTAGAACTGGTACATCTAAAATTAGAATTCATACCCAAATTACAGTCTCTCGTATATGATGGTAGTTTCTTATTTTTCTGCTCTAGAATCTGCCTAGCTATAGCCATAGTTAAGGTACGGACTGTGTGCAGCAATAAATCTTCATTAAGTTACAGTTGAACATGATGTGTAGATCTAGACTTCAGAGGGTACTATGGAAGATGAAACATTTGGATGATGGCTTGAGGATGATGAAGATTTTAGAGATACCCGTGACAAAAGGAATGAAATTATACAACACATTGAGTTCAAAATGTACACAATGTACAGTGCCAGGTGTGGAGGCACTCACCAGTAATCCCAGTAATTGGGAGGCTGAGATAGGAAGATCATTGTGAGTTTATGACCACCTGGGCTTCAAAGTGAGCTCAAGGCCATCCTGAACTGCATAATAAGACCCTGTCTTAAAAAGACCAAAAACAAAACAAAGCAAAAAACAAGCGTGGTGGTGCATGCCTATAATCTCAGCACTTGGGAGGTTGAGGCAGGAGGATTGGTGTGAGTCTGAGACCAGCCTGGACTACAAAAGTGAGCTCAAGGCCAGCCTGGACTGCACAGTGAGACCTTATCTCAAAAAAAAAAAAAAAAAAAAGGAAAAGAAAATGTACAGAATAGTGAACCATTTATCTTTAATAGAACACAGAACATGAGGTTGTGAAGGATGTTTGTCAGTTTAGGGGATAGAACTTTGAGTAATGAATAGTAAGAATCCATAGAGAGTTGCCAGGGAGGAAAAAGTGCTTACTTTCAGTAGCTTGTGGTGACCAAAGCCAAGACAATCATATTTTGGTGGTTAATTCTGAATCGAGTATTGAAAGGGGTAAATTTTTGTGTCAACTGGACCTTGAAAGAGAAACCCATTAAGTGTAAACAGAAATAACAAAGTCGATATTCAGAAGATTCCAGTGTTTAAACCCCTAGAAGCTACTATGTTTTTTTTGCCTACAACAGTTAAAATATTTTCTCACTTGCACTTACATGTTTGTTCTTACAAAGGCATGTCAATCTCACAGCACTGTTGTGAGGAGATAGACATGAGTAGAGGGAGGAAAATGCTAGAAATTTCTCCCAGAACAAATATGGGTCTTAGTTTAAATATTCCAGTTGCGACTGAGAAGCAACAATGGATTCAGAGTATGTTCTGAGAAATACAGGTAGCAGGAACATAATCTACAAGTCAAATGCCTTGTGAACACTTATCAGGCATCATCTAATTATTTCTTAGAGAAATGCCTCATGGAAGGAGATTTGTTTCTGTTGAGAAAAATATGAAAACGTCTGTTAGAGAAATTAAGGTAAAAGTAGCAAAATAAAAATTCAAACTAAATATTGGACTTCAGAACTCAGTATCCTAATTTTCTTTTGTTTACTTATGTATTTGGTACAAGAACTCACTACACAGCTCCAGTCATTATGATTCTCGTGTTTTTAGCTTCCCCAGTACTGAGATTGCATGCATGTAGCATCACACCTGGTCTTAGTTGCTGGGTCAGCCTGCCCGGGGTTGAGACTGGCACGACACGTGGTACCAAAAATCGAACCCCAGTCCCTGTGCTTATCTAAGCAAGTGCTTAACTCACGAAACTCTCACAGGCCCTATGATAGAGATACTTTTTGATGGGCTCTTAAAGGGAGAACTTCACACACTCAAATTCCTTATCTCTTTTATCCAGCTAAAGACACCATCTTAATCATATTATTCAGTACACTACTAGTTGTCTTGTATAAGAAACTGACATAGGTGGACACAAAGACACTGGAAACACTGAAGGTTCATCAGATTACTTGGGTTACTTCTCCCACACATCTCAATGCACATATTTTAAAAGAAGACATTTCCTACTTTCTTAAACAGTATTCAATTTCTTATTAATTTTTTCTCCATTGATTAATATTATATGACTACATCTCTTGCTTTATAGTGATACTAAAGTTACAGAAAAATTCTTTAAAAACTATTTTATTTCATCAGTTAATATTAGCAAGGTGTTGGAGACACATGCCTCTAATGCCAGCATTCGGGAGTCTGAGGAGCTAGAATCATAGTGAGTTCAAAAACAACCCGGCTACAATTTGAGCTCAAGGTCAAGCTGAACTGCACAGTGAGACATCCTTCCTTGAAAAAGACCAAAAACAAAAAAAAAAGAAAGAAAGAAATTTCACACATTCACTAACTTTCAAGAAAAGTATTTGACTTCTTTCTCATTGAAAGTGGTTTGAAATTAAGGAGTAGGCATCATTTCTACTTTTATAATAAATTTTATGTATAAGATCAAAGGAGAATTTCTTTCAATATCACAATGGATGATCCACTTAAATCCTGGAGTTTCCTTTTAAAGAAATATTTCTTTTGTGAACAGCAATCTTTAAGGTTTCAAAAAATACTAATTTACTAAAAGAAATGAGCTCATGTGAGGGATCGTAATAAGCTGAAGGAACAGAATGAATTCCAGGTCCTCCCCACCAAGCCCAGCTACAAAGCCAAAAGACCTACAGGGAACGAACATAGACACAGCAGTGCCTGGATGAGCCAAGAAGCAAGCTGAGAAAGTATGCTGGAAACACTTGCCTAAATCACAAAACTATAATTAAGATTAAAGAAAGAAAAGAACAAGTGGGAAAGAATTTCTAAGAGGTTCAGCATGCCAGGGAAAGAGAACAAATACAGTAAGAGGAATTTAAAAAGAAAACTCACTGCATCAGAGCTTGGTCATTTTCAATTCTATCTCTGAATCTCCTCATCACCTAACTAGGAAAGAAAGTCAAATATGATTGGAGTGACATTTTTGCATGGAATTTCTTCTGGATGAGAAAGAACATTAACATTTGCTAGGAAGCCACTCCTCTGGTCTCAGTGTCCCGAGTCTTCTAAATGGGGCATTATTTGAGGACTTCAGAGATTACGTCTCTAAGTTGATAATGAAGGTCATTGACTTTAGTGTGGCATCTAAGCACACAGGGCAGAGACCCTTGAAATATCCTAGGAGGCTAGCCCTCTCTCCCCAGTGCATACCACAGTCAGGAAAGTTCTCCCTGGGGCAATCACTGTATGAATATAGGACACTTAGCAGAAACCCTGGGCTCACTCAGGACATACCAATAGCACTTCTTCATTCCCTGTCATGAAAACAGAAATTGTCTATACTTTTACACGTTTGGAGCATGGGGAGATGGAGGGAAATTTTCTGTTGACAAATGTGTCTACAGTAGCTCCATGAGTTTGGAGGAAGTTGAAATTAAGCTTCTTGGTAGATGACACAATGAAGAAGACCTCTACAATGTGTTCCTAACATATTAGAGCCCAACAGAATAAATGAGAAACAAAAATCTGCATCTGGCCCTAAACATGGCTCATAAGCATAAAGATGTTAACAACCTACATGCTCAAATCCCTCCCACAGGCGGGTCAGGCTTTCTAGCAGATGGTGTCTTTGACTCGAGAGTCATGACTTGCTCACCGTCCTGGCACCTGGTCCCTCACTTCTTCACCGCTTTCCAATATGCCACCTGAAGTACTCCTTCTTTCAGGGCTGAGAGCTCCAGCTGTGCACAGGAGGTGAAGGCTCTGTTGTCGAGCTACAACACCCTGGCTGGCCCTGTGTCAACTGACTATTCATAATCTTACACTGTTACCTAACTTATGAAGGGCATTATTTTTAACCCAAAAGTCTTGTCATTCTGATTCTTCTTAGATTATTAACATATCTGGTAGTATATTTTAAATAAACTGACATTGCGGATGTGTTCATTTATTTTATTTACTTTTATGTATAATTTAATAGTAAATAGTAAGTAAGTGCTAATTTATTACCTTATTTTCATAGGAAAAATCAAAACAGTTAGGAAATACCAGACAGGAGAGATGGTGCGGTGGTCTAATGACCTGGCTTGATCCCTAGTACTGCATGTTATGCTAGCCCCAGAATCCCAGGAGAACTGTACCAGCCACTGATTCTGGGCTTAGTGGCTCTTGCCTGTAAACGCAGTACTGGGGAGGCTGAGATGGAAGGATCACTATGAGCTGTGTAATGAGACCCTGTACTAAGTAAGTAAGTAAGTAAGTAAGAAGTAAGTAAGTAAGTAAGTAAATAAATAAATAAATAAATAAATGTTTTTTTTAAAAAAGGAAATGCTTAAATTCTACAGTTGGGAAGAATTTATTTTTAGAAGAATGACAAATACTTTTTCAGCTAAGATAGATTTTTAAAAAGACAATTTTTGTCATTACACATGGATAGTAATATATGTGTTTACAATAATGTCTATAAACAGACAATATATTTCCCTAAAGTAAAAGAGGCAGGTGAGGACTAGTGAGATAGCTCAGTGGATCAAGCACCAGCTTAGGCAAACATAGGCACCCGGCTGCGATCCCCACCGTCACATGCCCTGCCAGCTGTGCCCTCAGGTCCACTGAGCCAGCCTTAGAGTTGGAGTGTGGTGGTACATGCTTGTAATTCCAGGGCTGGGGAGGCAGAAAACATGAGAATTACTATGAGTCTGAGCTACATAGTGAGACCCTCTACAAAAATACATACACACATGCATACACATAAACAAATAAAATTTTAAAAAGAGGCAGGTAAGAAAAGGTCTTCCCCTAAATTATTTCACTGAAATCAAATTTAATGTAATCTGTCATCTGAGTATTTTGAAAGATATTTGCCTTTACAATAGTATAGAAATGGAATCCATTTGAATTCATATATGTGAGTTCATCTGCACACCAGTGAAGTAGGCAAAAGTCCTTACCTTATAAGATCAATAATCCCAAACCTTAGCCCTGGTTAGGCTGTACTTGTAGTCAGCCTGGTAAAACAAGCTAGTCTCTACCCCACCTCTGAAAGCAAAACTTTAATACTGAAGCTTTCTTTGACCGATAACTGTGGTTTTACTTACAGGTGTAAAACAGAGAGGCAACCAGAAATCAATTATGTATTCTGTTTACATAATCCATGTGTTGGTGTTCCCTGGTACTTTCTCCAGGTACCATGAGAAGCTCAGTCTAGAGCTTATATCTATTTATTGTGTGAGCACTGTACCTCGAGAAACCCCTGAGATGGGAGCGTCACCTCCCCTGACTCAACCAATCGCTTTCAAAGCCAACTTACCACCTAGATTAGAGGGTTATCTGCAGTCTACATCTCCTGAAAGAGTGAAGAAACACACAGGAAGGAGAATGCGCAGGATGAAAGAAGCAGTTTAGGGAAAGTCATCCTAGAAATTTAATGAAAAACAGCACATCTACCCGGGAAGTCCCACTTTCAAATATTCAGAAATAATGTGATTCCACTGGGAAATGAAGTAAGATGCATGCATGTGGTACATCTGTAGGAAACAATACCTCCAGGACATAGATCAATCACCACCTTATAAACGGATGTTTCTCCCTTTTTAAGAATAAAATGTCTCAAGTAAAAAGAGGATGCAGATGGTGAGATATGAAAAAATGTAGAGATTAATGTTTTCAAATTATCATCATTGCCTCAGGATTCAAATGATTCATATTTCTAATAACCACTGCAAACAGCCAAAAAAAAAAAAAAAAAAAAACTAATAAGGTCACTTAATTCAAATAAAGGAATCCTGTGTCATAAATGCTGAATTGTATTTAATAATCATTAACACTAAAACATGAAATACAAATGGTGAAGATACTCACATCTTCTTAGTGTACAAAAGGTTTTCCTTAACCTAGATTTCTATAGAATATATTAGAAAGTTCCCCAGAGAAAAAGTAAAATTAAAAAGTTATTATTAAATAGAAAAAAATCAGAAAGCTTTTAAGTTTTCCATTCAAAGCAGAGACATTGATAAGGCATCCTCAAATTAAGAATCTTATGTATCAATCAAATATCATGATGCCTGTGATATGGAAAACAACGGAGGTGTGAGGGTCTGGGTCCTATTGCTAACATAGTGTGAAAGGAAGATAGATAGATAGATAGGCTGATACAGACAGACAGACAGACAGACAGACAGACAGACAGGCAGGCAGGCAGGCAGGCAAACAGACAGACAGACAGACAGACAGACAGGCAGGCAGGCAGGCAGGCAGGCAAACAGACAGACAGACAGACAGACAGACAGACAGACAGACAGACAGATGAGTTGCGCAGATCTGTAGGGAGCTTAAATGTTAGAAGAAGCTGTCTCCTATTTGTAATAAAAGCAATAATGATACCATGGTTTGAATGTCCCTGGAAAATTCTTATGTTAAAATTGATGACTGATCTGATAGTACCAGACAAAAGGAGTTCTGTGGAGGTGGGCTCCATTCTTCTGAATGTGATGAACACCCTTATAGGGGAGACCTCAGAGTCTTATACAGCCTTCTTACCAAGCTACTCAGCTCGAGAGAGCAGAAAGTGGGCTCCTATCCTGGGTTGTGGACTTTGCAGCCTCTAGAATGGAAGACATTTCTAGAAAGCATTCACTTTATGGTATTGTATTAAAACAGCCTGAACTGATTACGATGTAACTTATAAGAAAAATAACTTGGGAATGTGAAAATTAGTTTATAATATTCCTGAAACACCTATGAATTTCTAACAATAGCGATTATAATGTTAATATTCATCATGTACTCTTTGGTAAACAATGTTTTCATTACTTTGGGAAATTATTTTAATCCCTAGATATTAGAAAAACTAGAAACATTTTCACTACTTAGGAATAGGAAAACTAAAACTCAGGTAAATGGTACTTGCCAAGATATATATATATATATATATATATATATATATATATATATATATATATATATATATATGTGTGTGTGTGTGTGTGTGTGTGTGTGTGTAGTAAGTACTAATACTACGATTCTATGAGGTCAAAGAAATCCATTAAGTTATTTCTCTCTTCACTTTATAATGGCATTGGGTATATAGTCTTGACACAATTATCACTTGATACATTTTAAATTTGAATTTACCACTAATGTTTCTGATGTAGTCCTTTGAGTATCCAGACAGATTATTTATTTATTTATTTATTTATTTATTTATGGATCAAACTCGGGACTTTGTGCTTGCCAGGCAGGTGCTTATGTGACTAAGCTATCTTCCCAGCCTTGATAATTTATTTTAAGGAAGACAACCAAGCACCTTTTGAGCCAAGACCCTTTGGTAAAAGTGAATACAATTAGATGATGATACTTTAGGGTAAAACTCACACAATCCTTGGATGTTTTTTTTATTTTTGTTACTCAAACAAATTCTACAGCCAATATTGCCGGAGAGTTCTGAGGAAGGCAATGGTAAAATAAAATCTAATGCCTTGAAGAACTTAATCTAACATGAGTATTCAAGATGAAGTTTCTCTTTCAACTT
This sequence comes from Myocastor coypus, assembly GCA_004027025.1. Classification (NCBI taxonomy): domain Eukaryota; kingdom Metazoa; phylum Chordata; class Mammalia; order Rodentia; family Myocastoridae; genus Myocastor; species Myocastor coypus. The sequence goes on along the minus strand of PVJA010033903.1, from coordinate 5,233 downwards.
TTAAGTTGTTCAGTGCATACTAATGGTAGCACCTAGAAAACTATCAAAAAGGGTCCTTCACAGTCACCAAGAAGCATCTTAAAGTGTTGAGATCAGTTTAAAATAGAAATAGTGAAAAAGATTGAAATGGCATAAAAAGAAAAAAGAGCTATCAGAGACAAATCAGAGAAAGAACATTGAAGAAAAATGCTTTCATAAGAGGCAGATCAAATTAGTATGAAAAATGAGAAACATACTTAGAAAAAAAAACATACTTAGATAAGTAGGTTTATTTCTGGTTTTTTTTTTTTTTTTTTTTTTGTGCAGGGTCTCACTATGCAGCAAAGACTCATAGTGATTCTCCTATTTTTAGCTGCCCTACTGCTGGGATTACAGGTATGTGCCACCATGCCTGGACTCTACTGCCAGCTAAGCATGCCTGGAAGACAGGACTGGTTTGGCATGTGGTGCCAGAGACAGAATCATGGTCCTTGTGCTTCCCTAAGCAAGTGTTTAGTCTACTGAGCTATCTCACTGGCCCTATATGTAGAGTTCTCTAGGCTATAGGATTGGAAGATACTTTATTGCTCAGTTTTATAAATTAAAATTTTATCATATCATTTCACTATCACTGGCATTAATTCTAATCTCTAGTAAGAATGCTATTTGTGAAAAAATGATTCTTTATTTTAAATAAAGCAGTTACATGACTTCAACATCATTACTTTGAGTATCTCAACAACAAAGGAATTTGTCAGATAGTGAGCATTTTGTTACAGGACCATCGATGACTTTATTTTTCTTTTTTCTTCAAAATAAACATAAATGATTGTGTTACATAGTTTTATAAAAAGCATAAATACATGATAAATATTTGAACATTAATGTGTACACATATTCAATTTTCTTCCTATTTATGATGTTCATCAATTCTTCTGTTTTCAAATATGCTTTTGGATTGAAAGTAAAAGACATATATTCTTTACTAGATATCTTAAGAAAAAAACACAAAAATAAATCCCTAATTGGCAGCTCTGTCTTTCTCATTTCAGTCTTGTTTGGGAAATGGAGACGGGTAAGCAGCATATTTCTCAGTAATGCGATGATTTTTTTCATAATTTTTCTTGATTTGAAACACAAAAAGGGAATGAATCTCATTTACAGGTGGCTGAAAAATAGTTGATAACAATTTATCTCCTCAGTCTTTGTTTTGCAATGTATATTTTTCTATATCACAAAGAAGATCTTGTTTATGGTAGGTGCAAAGAATTTGCGCATGCATAATACAGCTTTAGGAGCTAACATGACATTCATTGTAGTATATGTCCCCTTCAAGTGACTTTCAAGGACATGTATATCATGATACATAAAAGATTTAAATAATAACTTAAGACAAAATCATTTAAAGGAAAATTCTTTTAAAAATCACATCTTTATTTGGACACAAGTAAAACAAATCTAGAAAAGTATGCCTCAGAAAATCAGATTTTTTCACTACTTAGAGCAATTATTTTTTCACTCTTCTATGTCTTAAAACAGATAAAATTGTAAATGATTTTTATATTAGTTTCAGAATTGCCAATGCAATAAATATTTTAAGAGAAGAACTCTTAGCATGCAGAAAGCAAATCCTGTTACTACAAAGGCTGTCATTAATCATTACAATAACGACATTTTCTTCTGTAGTACACTTGGACACTTTAAGGTGAAACTATATGCAAATTCTGAGATACCCTTGAAAGTAGAATTTGTAAAAAAATCATTCAGTAGAGATTATTATATAAATGTACATATATACATACATATTATATATATATATATATATATATATATATATATATTCTTGTTTTGTCATAAAATACATTTAGCCAACATGTTTACTGAATAGTTATAGAGTAAAGTATATTACAGTGGAGATGCAGAAGAAATAAAGCACATTCTAGGGGTTATAATGATGGAACTAATTGTTAAGGATAACATAAACAAACAGAGGCTGAGGAGATAGTTCTGTGGCATAAGCACCTTCCTGGCTAGTAGAAGGTTCTGAGTTCAGACCCTGGTCTTCCAAAAAAAAAAAAAACAAACAAAAACCACAGACATGTATTTCATGTATGTATGAAATAATAACATTTTATATTTTATATCACTATGCTTTCATCCATCACAGCAATCCAAATTCGGCAAAAAAATCAATTTAATATTTTTAAAATTCACTCTAAATGCCAGCATGTTGATCATGCCATTGGTATCCCTGTAGCATTCACTGTGTAGTCTCAGGGTAGGGTGGACCTGTGGGCGAAGAACATGTGCTTGGAACATACTCCCTAATTTGTTTAGGAATATTCGAGAATTGCTACTAGTTATGCAAATCAGCATACATGCAGACATGAGGTGCATGTGTTGGAAAGGGAGCCTCTTAAAAGCCATGATGGTCTCCTCTTCTAGAGCAGCAAAGGCCCCTAGCATTAGTGTCTTTGGGCCAAAAGAGGAAGCTCCAGGAGGGGTACCGTGGGTCAATCCTGCTCTAGAAAGTCACCTGGGATGCAGTTCAGCTCAACTGTTTTCCTGTTTTTTTTGTTTTTGTTTTTTTTTTAGTACTGGGGATTAAACTGAGGACCTTGTACTTGTTGCCAGGCAGGTGCCTAAGCCACTGAGCTATATCTCCAATGCAAAGATTTTATTTTTTAAATGTATTTAGTATAAGGTCTATAGGGTTTCACTACACAGATAGGACTCATAGTGGGCCACCTGTTTTCAGTCTCTCAATTGCTGGGGTTACAGGTGCATACCACCACAGCCAGTCTCAGTCGCTCAGTGTGCCCCAGGGCCAGGGCCAGCATGGCAACCTGGGGATCAGACCCTAGTGCCTGTGCTCTGCCTAATGAGGAACTTTAGTCGACCGAGCTACTTGAGCCCCCTTTTTAAAGCTATATTAAAAGAATGAAACATAGTGTAGTGTCTTTGATCAGCTGTATTGCTGTCATAACAAATATAATTGTGACAGTATTGCTTTTTTATGTATTTGGTACAGGGTCTCACTACACAGCTCAGACTCAAAGTGATCCTCCTGTCTCAGCCTTCTATGTGCTGGGATTACAGGAGTGCACCACCACACTCAGTCTCAATGGCCCTCCGCACACCTGGGTCAGTGCTAATGCACTGGGATACTACCCTAGTCCTTGTGCTTGGGTAAGTAGGTGCTTAGTCTGCTGAGCTATCTCGCTGGTCTTTGTGACTATGTTTTTATCATCTACTACTACAGGATTAAATTTTAAAAGTTTGTGTTGGATTTTCTCAGCAAAGGCAATAACAGCAGCATCACTGTAACTTTAACAATTGTTAAATTCATGGATTTAATTTTTATTTTTATTATTTTTATTTTTTGTCTTTTTGAGACAGGGTCTCGCTATGCAATTCAGGCTTGCCGTGAGCTCGCTTTTGTAGCCCAGGCTGGTCTCGAACTCGCACCAATCCTCCTGCCTCAGCCTCCCGAGTGCTGGGATTACAAGCATGCGCCACCACGCCCGGCTTGGATTTAATTTTTTAAAAAATATAGATTTAGACATTTATAAGAGTAAGTGTAAGACACAATGTGTAAAGAGTTTTTTTTGGTAGAACTAGAATTATGATTTCAAGAAAAAACACCTTAAATGTTGACCTACTTAAATCACAATTAAGCACATCTGTTAAGTTAGGCATAAACTCCATATTAAGACTAGCCTCAATTATTTCTGAATTACTGGGCAATGTGAGCCACTGCTAAAATCCTCCAACATGCAAACGTAGCATTTCAATGATTAGGTCTCCACAATTTAACCAAAGGGATTCTCTGAAATATGTAGGTGGTGGGTAATTGGGATCAAAGGACACGCGATCACTGAAGTGGAAAGACGAACTTTGAAATCAAGAGCTTTATAACTTGAGCTAGCGATTATTTCCACTTACCGTTTTATTTCATGACACGTGGACAGTTTTTGAGCATTAAGTGGGCTGATTCTTTGACATTAACCAACCACACATCATCAGAATCATTGCATACAGACACAGGCAATCATATTGAAATAGCTACCTCACAACAGATTTATGGGAAACATTTAAGTCGAGTAGCTGTGATGTAGAAATGGTTCACTCTGATCCAGTTTTGCAAATCACCTCATTCTCCTCAGTGACTAAGGGCAGAGATTTTTTCTCTTGCTTTCAAATCAAGATATACACACACATGGAATTTACTTACACTGAACGATGAGTTGCACCAAAGCTTCTCTTGGCTTGACGTTGAAGCCATTGTACTGGCTGGTCTGGCATTTGTACATTCCTGACATTTCCCTAGATACATTCACAATCCTCAGGGTCCCATCATAGCTCTCCATCTGCATTGACCCATCAGGCATTGCGACCTCTTTGTCCGCTCTAGACCACAGGATGATGGGCTTAGGCTTTCCAGTTACTTGACATTGCAGTTCTATTGTGTCTCCTTCTCTGGTGACCAAAGGTGATTTTTCCTGTGGAACAGTCAGATTGGGTGGAACTTGAAATGGGAAAAAGAAAATTTTTCAAGGTTAGTATAAACTGGTAAAGCATGTTCAGACACAGAAAATCATAAGGAAACAAATTCTGCTGGTTGAAGAAATGGGACAATTAAGATCACAAAAACAATATATAGACCAAGGCGAGGGGGGAGAGGAATGGAACCCTTCCTCACTTAAAATGAGCCATTATTATTATATTAAACGTTCTCCAGGGGACTTTAAACAGTACCACAATAAAAGTTTTCTTGGAAGATAAAGTATCAATAAAAAATGCATTTGGGGCTTATCTTTAACTGGTCATTAAAAAGATAGTTCCATAGAAAGGAAATTTTGCTTCATGAAAGTAATGTTCAGGTACATAAATTTAGCACAAATTTACTTCAAAAACGAGGACAGGGAAAACAAAGCCTGTAATATAAAATCAGAAGTTTTAATCGTGGCTTAAGAATTATTACAAAATTTTCAAAATATTGGGTCTGTTTATTGCACTATGGGAATGGAACAGAATAAGCACTATGTGTCACCCTTTTGCATCTACTACATTCTTCTCCGGATTTTCTATTTATGTAACATTTGAATTTCTTGTAATTGCCATTTAAAACACTTTGAAATCATAGAAATCATTTATAATGGTGTTGCTTTGTTTCTTTCTTTTTTTTTTTTTTTTTTTTTTTTTTTTTTTTTTTTTTTTTTTTTTTTTTTTTTTTTTTTTTTTTTTTTTTTTT
>PVJA010033902.1:0-22971 GCA_004027025.1 Myocastor coypus | reverse complement strand
TCCCTTTAAGTCTATAACCCAGCTCAGGTCCCCCCTGCTTTCCCTCACTCTGACAGGAGTTTTCTCTGCCCCAATAAATGTATTCTGCTCTTAACCTCCATTATTTCTAAAAGTAATTCATCAGTTTAAAGGGACATGAATTCCTATCAGGTGTCATTTGGACTGGGAGGTTCCATGCCACATATCAGCCACTAGAAGCTGTGGCCTAGGCTCTGTGTGGGTCCCTGGCAAGGGCTGACTAAAGTGTGTGAGGGTCCTACAGGGCTACATTTAGTTTTCTGGGGTTTCTTTTTCTATTTATTTTATTTTATTTTACATTAAAGAATAAAAAAAAAGAAGCAAAAGCAAATGGAGAAAATTATAGAAACAGGGTAACATACTACAATGCGAATGTTACAGGTTTTTTAAACAGGAATAATTAACAATGGCTGTTATGTTACCTATTTTTAATCTTCAAATCTGTTGCTCAGATTAACAGGTATAGTTTTGTAAGACTGGGGGACATAATTAAATATTGGTGCTTGCTTTCAAGAAAACATTTTTCCACTTTTTTTTGGTTTATTTTCATTTATGTTAAAAATAGTAGAATAATGGATACCACACATTTTGAATCCATCCTCATGGTTTCTTTGTCTGAAAGGGGACCAGTGTCTCTCATGCACTGAGGCCTTTCCATTCTCTTTGGCTTCTGACAGGATAACCAGGTTCCCGGCTGTCTTTTTTTTTTTTTTGTCTTTTTGAGACAGGGTCTCACTATGCAGTTCAGGCTGGCCTTGAGCTCACTTTTGTAGCCCAAGCTGGTCTCGAACTCACACCAATCCTCCTGCCTCAGCCTCCCAAGTGCTGGGATTACAGGCGTGTGCCACCACGCCTGACCCAGCTGTCTTTACGCCTCTGGATTTTGTTTATTCTTGGGTTTTCACAGGGACCCTAATGGGGTAAACCTGGGACCTTCCAACATCCTTCTCCCTTCTCTCATTTTCAGAAAACTTTGAGACAAAGTCTCCCCAATTTTCCCTACTTCCCTCTAAGTCAGCATGGTCCTGGGTCAACCTGCCCCAGTGCTGGCCAACCACCCTGCTTCTGGGTCTTCTGAGACCCCTGAGCTGATTTTACATTTATTTCACCTTGAATTCTTCCAAGAGCATGTTCGTCTTCCTTTACTACCAGAAGGACATCAATATCTCCTCTGCCCTGAGGGGATCCCTGTGGGTCAGCAAGAGAGGGCCCTGAATAAGGCAGGAACAGCATTCCACCATGGCTCCACCCCTACAGCCAGAAACGCCCACAAGTCCTCGGCCACAAAAGCCCGTGAGTCCTTGAAAGTCCATTGCTGAGCCCCGGGCTCCTGAGAACCATCAGCTGGGATCAAGGCTCTGGAAGGTGAGACCTGGTACGTCTGGTTGGGTGGGGACTTGGCCAGGTTCTGGCCCTGGGGATAAAGTTGGTCGCAGAAAGACCAGGGCACAGCCAGGTAGTGCTTGTAGCTGCAGCTCTGGGGCTAAAGGGTGAAGGTGGCCTTACCGTAGGGGACCGTTCTGCTGACTGCTCCCCCTGCTGTCTTTCCTGCAGCAGGGCATGCTGCTTCCTCCTGGTTCTGGTCAGATCCTAATCTATGCCCACACCCCACACCCCTACCCGTCCTTTATTTTTTGAGTCTCACCGCAGCAGACAAAAGGCTTCTTCCTCATGAGCCCTGTTCCCTGAGGGATAGGATCCTTTTCGCTGGGGCCTGCAAGCTTGCCTCTAGTCCTTGAGCTAGGCTGTACTGGTGTTGGAAACAGCTAGGCCAGAAAGGAGAGAGGTAGCAGGGAGCAGCTGTCCTAAGAAGAAGGGGAGGAGGCCACCAGGGCTAGGTAGCAGGGGTTTTCGGAGTGCTCCAAAGTGCCCACAGTCACAGAGTCCACTGTGAGCCACAGGACGGGCAGAGAGAGTAAAGGAGCAGGCAAGGGCGGAGGTCAGCACTGAAGGACAGCGGCTCTGTGCCCTTGCAATGCAGACCAAAGGCATGGTTTCCACTCCTCGGGACGCCTAGGCACGGACAGTAGGGTCAGGTGCCTGACAGGCTCTGTTGCCCTTTACTTCTAGAGTGCAGCATGGACGCACTGTCGGAAGCCAGTGCCACCTTTGCTGTCTCTCTTTTGAAGCTTCTGGGTCAGGATGACCCCTCGCGCAATGTCTTCCTCTCACCCGTGAGCCTCTCCTCGGCCTTGGGCCTGGTGCTGCTGGGGGCCAAGGGCAGCACGGCGGCCCAGATAGTTCAGGTAAGTTCTCCTCTTCCTGTATCGTTCTGTGTCATGAGGTTTTGTGCGTGGTGATCGTTCTGGGGAGGAAGGGACTTTCCCCAAATAAATAACCCAGAAAAGATTAAATTTTCCAGGCTCTTTGCTCAGGAAATGAGCTGAGGCCGGGATGACACTGTTCATGGGGGTTACCTAGGGTGTGGTCCAAGCACGTGAGAGGTAGAGAGGAGAACGATGTTGGAATTCTTGGATGCAGAATTTGTTGAGAACTCTCTCATTTGGAGCTCAAGGTTTTGCAACTCTAATTATTCACTGCTGCGTTGTAACACAGTGGGGACAAGCTGAACAGGAAGGGCAGGGCCAGGCTCCAGACCTCCATTCTTCTTCAGACCCATGTGACTCTGAGCCACAACAGGGCTCATCAGAAAAGTCCTAGCTACAGTCCTTTTCCCTAGGGGACTTTTGGTGGGGCTGGAAACCTGTGCCTGAAATCACCCCCCAAGGACAGTCCCAGGTATCGCTTCCCCTGCCTAGAGGTAGGCCCAAGGCATCTAATCTCTGTCACTCTGCTCTTAGCGTGACCACCAGTGTCCAGACAATACTTTGGGCAAGACCCGCCTCTTTTTCTCCTGCCTCCTCCCTGTGCAGGGCCCTTGGTGGATGCCCAGAGGGGAAGCTCCTTTTGATGCTTCTTAGTCACCTATAGGGTCTGGGCTCCCTGAGGAACCCTCTGTGGAGCCCTGTGAGACAAGGACTCACTTGTCAGGTAAAGAGAGGTAATTTCAAGTCCTGGTGCCTGTCCAGAATTCCAGCACCGAGGAGGCTGAAGTACCAGGATCCTCATGAAATTGCCTCCAGTCTGGCCTACATAGCTAGATCTAGGCTCAGAAACTAGAAAGAAGAACAAATTCCTTAAATAGCATGACTTTTTCTGGAGTAGTTGTGAGCAAAGGGTTTGCTTGGCGAACTGTTTGTGAGACCAAGGACAGTATTGACAGTGGACACTGACTTCCCCCACAGGCACTGGCAATGAATGCTGAGGAGGACGTCCACAGTGGCTTCCAGTCGCTTCTCACCCAGCTGCAAAGGCCCGGTGCTCCACATTCCCTCAGCGTAGCCAACAGGCTCTTCGGCATAGACAGCTGCCAGTTCTGCTCAGTGAGTTGAGTCTCCTCACGAGGGAAAATTGATTTCAAATTTCTGAGGGCCCAGAGTCCATGGGTGTGGGGGGCCACGGAGAAAACGAGGATCTGATGGGGAACCTTATTTTCTCTAATGACACCATAATTTCTCAGGTGAGGCTCTGTATAGTTCATTCATTCCTCTCCCATTCTTCCAGATTTTCAGCACTTCACCACCTACAAATTGGTATTTGGCATCTCTTAGACTCAGGGTTACATCTCCAAAGAGACATGTATGTCTCTTGAAGACTGTAAAGATCACTTAGTACTCAGAACACCTGGCCTCTTGCTGACCTTTCGTGCAGCTCCAAGGCCTCACCCAGTGCGTCTCTGCCCACAGTCCTTTCAGGAGTCCTGTCTGAAGTTCTACCAAGCCGAGCTGGAGCAGCTGCCCTTTGCCAAAGATCCAGAGAGCTCCAGGAAGCGCATCAACGCGTGGGTGTCCACCAAGACAGAAGGTCAGACCTAGGGGTTCCTTCTGCTCCTCCTCCTCCTTATCTTGTTCTCCTTCTTGGGGTCAGATCTTCTTTCATTTGCAGATTAGACAGTGACTTATTTCACCTGTGAACTCCCACAGCAAGAATGGTGGGAAAGGGGCTGGTAACATATAGCAATACATAGTTTACAGATTTTCAAGGCAAGAATGACTGATTAACAATGACGATATATTATCTAATTTTATCGTCAAATCTGTTGCTCAGACTAACAGATACTTATGCCAGATGGGACATATGATTGAATATAACCACATGCTTTCATGAAATGTTAAATTTTTGTTGTCTCTCGTTTTCTTTTATTATACTTCTTTATAAAGTTTAAAGGACTGGCTTTAGCTCAGTGCTTCCTTCAACCGATCCTCCTTAATCATCTGGTTTGGTGGCTTCCACCAGGCCAATGGTTTAAGCCCCGTGGGCACTCTCCAGTCCTTAAAAATAAATAAATAAATAAATAAATAAATAAATAAATAAATAAATAAATAAATTTTTAAAAAGTTTAAGAAGAGCATAGTAATAAAAATTTTTAAGAAGCATAATGATAATTAATATGATAATATGATAAGTGATAATTAAAAATGGTACACATTTAGGAGGCCAAGATGACAGTTATTTCAAGTGTAGTTTTAGTAGTATACATCGCTGTTCTCAATGTAGGTGCTAAGTTCATGGATGTGAGCAGAAAGTCAGTCAAGGTGAGAAAGGTATGCGGTAAACTCTATTTTAAAATAGCTGATGGAACTTCTTGAAACAATGGCCTTAGCCATCATGCGCATATACACGTATGGTCTTGCTCCTACCTTATTTCCTCTTCTCCTTTATCTCTCTTCATTGTTTAACCCTTCAGTTCTCTTTCTTCCCATTTAACTGTGTCTATTATGGTTTTCAGTTTTTTATTTCTTCGTTTGAGTTCTTATACAAGGAGACAACATGGTATTTACTTATGTGGGTCTGGTCGATTTAGCTTATGGTTGTAGGCTTGAATTGCAGCCGCTTACCTATGAAGGCTTCTGGTTTGTTTTTCTTTATAGCTGAGTAATACTCCATTGTATAAAAATACCACAACTTTTCATTCATTCCTCAGATGATGGGCATTTCAGTTGTTTTTGAGATTTGGCTATCACAAATTGTGCTGCTATAAACATGGGTGCACATATATCCCTACGATATGATGTTTTCAGTACTTTTGGGAAAATTGCCGGAAGTGGGTAGATAGATTAAATGCAGTTTCCACTCTTAATTTTTTGAGGAATCTCCACATTGATTTCCATAATGGTTGTACCAGTCTATATTCCCACAAGCACTGAAGAAGAATTTGTTTTCCCCTAAACCTTTCCAGCATTTGTTGTTTGATTTCCTTATGACAGCCATTCTTTCTGGAGTGTTAGTATATCTCAATGTTGTTTTAATTTGCATTTTTCAAATGGCCATTGATGTGGAGCATTTCTTCATGTATTTATTTGCCTCTTCTATTTCTTCCTCTGAGATGAAATAGTCATCACTGAGATGTTATTTTTGGATGGGGCTTTTAAATTTTGAGGCCCAAATTATTTTTAGTTCTTTATATATTCTAGATAGAAGACTTTTGTCTAAGTGATGGTTGGTTAAGTGTTTTCCCTACTCTGGGTTGTCTTTTCACTCTACTGGTGATTTCTTTTAATGTACAAGAACTTCTCAGTAAGAAGAGGTCCCAGGTGTTGATTCTTTGAAAACTTTCCTGTGCAGATTGACTTTTTTCATGAACTCCTTGCCTACCCTAAGGTCTTCAGGACTCCTACCTACTTCCTGTTCTGTATGATTAGTGTTTCTGTTTTGTTTGGATCTTTAATCCATTTTGACTTTAGTTTAGTGTCTGGTAAGAGACCTGGCTCTAGTTTGTTTTCAGCATGTGGAAAGCCAGCTTTTCTAGCACTATTTGTTTAAGAGGCTATCTTTCTTCCGATGAATATATTTGGACCCATTGTATGAGATAACATGCCTGAGTGTGTTTGCAGCTGTATTTTCATCTTCTAATCTGTTCCACTTATCTTTGATCCTGTTTTCTTGCCAGTACCACGCTGATTTTATCACAGTGGCTTTGTAGTATAAGTTCAAGGAGTAATTACAATGCCTTCTGCCTTGCTTTTGTTACACACAATTCTCTTTGCTTTCTAGGTCGTTTCTGGGTCCAAATAAATTTTAGGAATGATTTCTCAAAGCATATTGGTGGTATTTTTATAGAGATTGCATTAAATCTGCATAACAATTTTGGGAGTATGATCATTTTCAAAATGTTGGCTCTTCCTATCCAGGAGCAAGGACTATCTTTCCATTTTCTGAAATCCTCTTCTTCTATCTCTTTTCTCAGAATACTATAATTTTCATATATAGATCCTTTACTTCTTTGAGTAGATTAGTTCCTATTTCACTTTTCATGGTGCTGTTATGAAGGTATTGTTTCTCTAACTTTTCTCTGTGTGTTTATTATCTGTGTAAAAGAATGCAGTTGACTTCAGGGTATTGACTTTGCAAAATGCTAAGCTATTCAATTTGTTCTCTAACTCTAGGAACTTCTTGGAGGATTTTCTTTTTATATATATTCCAAGTAGAGCATCATGCCATCAGGAAATGATAGTTTAACTTTTGCTTTATCTACTCTTATTCCTTTTATTTCTCTCCCTTCTCTAATGGCTCTAGCAAATGATTCCAGACTATACTGAATATGAGTAGTGATAGAGAATATCCTTGTCTTGTACTAGAGCTGACAATACAAGAGTTCAATTTTTCCCTACTTAGAATTATGTTAGTTACTGGCTTGTCATAGATGACTTTTATCAGATTGATGTAGAGGCCACCTATTCCAATTTTCTGTAGAGCTTTGACCATGAAGGAATGTGGGACTTTGTCAAAAACCTTTTCTACATCAACAGAGATGATCAAGTGAATTTTGAATTTGTCTGTAGTAATATATTGTGTTACAATGACAGATTTGTGTACAAATCTATAATTATTCTTACATCCCTGGGACGAATCTTACCTGCTCATAGTGTACAATTTTCTTAATGATTTTCTGTATTCTGTTTCATAACATTTTATTGTGGATTTTTGTGTCTATGTTTATGAGGGAGATTGGCCTGTAGTTCTCTTTTTAGTTGAAACTTTCCCTGGTTTTCATATCAGTATAATACTTGGATCCAGGTATGATTTCAGGAGTATTATTTCTTTTTCAACTTCATTGAAGAGTTTCAGGATTACTGGGGTTAAATGTCCTGGAAATTTGTGTTTCAACTCAGGAGTACATCCATCAGACCTGGGCTTTTCTTTGTTGGCAAGGTTTTTTTTTTTTTTTTTTTTTTTTTTTTTTTTTTTTTTTTTTTTTTTTTTTTTTTTTTTTTTTTTTTTTTTTTTTTTTTTTTTTTTTTTTTTTTTTTTTTTTTTTTTTTTTTTTTTTTTTTTTTTTTTTTTTTTTTTTTTTTTTTTTTTATTACATTCTCAACTGTGTTGGCTAATAATGGGTTGTTCAGAACTCTTTTATCTCCTTCATTCGGTTTTCATAATTTATGCCTTCCTAGAAATCTGCCCATTTCTTCTGTGTCTTTGATTCTGTGAGAATAAAAATTTTTAAAGTAGCTAATGGTGATCTTCTGAATTTCCACAGGAGCTGTAGTAATGGTGCCCTTCTCATTCCGTATTGCTTCAATTTGAGATTTTTTTCTTTCCTCTTTTTGATGAGGCTAGCTAGGGGCTTATCAATTTAATTTGATCTTTTAAAGAGCTAGCTTTTTGATTTATTAATCCATCGTATTGCTTTCTTGGTCTGGATTGCATTAATTTCTGCTCTAATCTTTGTCATTTCCTCCTGTCTTTGGGCTTTGTGCTTGGCCTGAGGTGTAGCATTAGGGTATGTATTTGCTCCTGTTCTGTTTTCCTAACATGTGAGTTGACAGCTATCAATTCCCCTCTAAGAACTGCTTTCACTGCATTCCATATTTTCTGATAAATTGTGCTTGAATTTTCATTGAATTGTAGATATCTTTCAAGTTCTGGTTTAATTTCATGTGTAACCCACTATTGCTGAGGAGAGTGTTACTTAATTTTCACGTGTCTACGTGGATTTTATGGCCTCTTTTTCCATTCATTTCATTTCATTGTACTGCGGTCCAATCCTATGCATGAGATAATTTCTGCTTTCTTGCACATATTTAAGCATGATCTGTGGACCAGTATGTGGTCTACTTTAGAAAATTTCCCATGTGTAGCTAAAAGGAATACATGTTCAGATGTGGTTGGTTGGAACACCGTATATGTCCACTATGTCCATATGTTCAAAATTCTGGTTCATTTCTGCTACCTCTTCACTAATTTTTTGGTCTGGTTGATCTATGTTTTTGTGATAAAGGGGTGTTAAGTCTCCTGTTAAGACTGTGATATTGGATATTAGCTTTTTTCATGTCCATTAAGATTTGTCTCATATAGCTGTGTGAATTTGTATTTATGACCGTTACCTCTTCCTCTTGTATTTTTTCCCCTAAGCAGTAGGAGATGGCCTTCTTTATTTAATTTGATCATTCTTGGCTGGGTGTGGTGGTGCATGCCTGTAATCCCAGCACTTGGGAAGCTGAGTCAGGAGGATCAATGTGAGTTTGAGACCAGCCTGGGCTACAAAAGTGAGCTCAAGGCCAGCCTCAACTGCATAGTGAGACCCTGTCTCCAAAAGACAAAAAAAAAAAAAAAAAAAAAAACAGAATACAGCGCACGCCTGTAATCCCAGCACTCGGGAGGCTGAGGCAGGAGGATCGATGTGAGTTTGAGACCAGCCTGGGCTACAAAAGTGAGCTCAAGGCCAGCCTCAACTGCATAGCAACACATGGTCTCAAAAAGACAAAAAAAAAAAAAGATTATTCTTGGTTTGAAGTTTCTAGTATTGTTTTCTGTCTTTTGACTTTCAGCCTCTGAATCATTTTATCTGTTAAGTGTATTTTTGCATACAGCATATTGTTGGATTTTGCTTGCAATCCTCTCTGCCTGTCTATTTTTTTAACTGGTGAATTGAGTCCATTTATCTTGGCGGTTATAATTGAGATGTGTGGACTTATGCTTGACTTGTTATTCACTTGCTGTTGGTTTTCTAGTTTTTTTTTTCTCCTCTGTTTCACTGATTGCCTAGTTTAGTGGCTTCTTTCCATTCTCATTCATGGAGTTGTCATTCTGATCCCTTTCTGAAGCGTCTCCTTCATTTATGTCGCTTGGGCTCGGGGTCTGAGAACGCATTTTGATCCTTCACTTGGTCATTTCCTTTAGCACTGCCCTCTAACCTTTGGTCTAGAGCTTTGATGCACTTATTACCTAAGCACCTACCAGTATTATTACACAACTGAGATCACGTTTTTTAAGGAAGTTGCAGTTTTTTATTTACAGTACTACAATTAGCAAAATGAATAAAGGACAGTGAGATTTAACAATTTACAATCTTTTGTAACTAATGGATTTGCATTTCAAGCTATAAGAGCAAGCATCATGACTGTATAGCTAAGCAGGTATTAAACTGGGAATCTGCATTTAAATTAGTTCCCTTAAGTTCCCTCTGATCACCTCACCTTCCTGTACCAGGAGTCTTCCAGTCAGACTAGGTCATTAAGCTAGCTGCTGCCCCTTTAATCAAGAGAGAGAGACAGAGACAGAGACAGAGACAGAGAGACAGAGACAGACAGAGACAGACAGAGAGAAAGGAGACAGAGAGAGGGAGAGAGAGAGAAGAGAGGAAAGAAGGGGAGAGGAGAGGAGAGGAGAGGAGAGAGAGACACAGAGAGAGAGGAGAGAGAGAGAGAGAGAGAAAATGGTATCATAAATCTGGCTCTAGCAGTGTGTCTCATTTTACCGGGTCAAATATGCTAAGTTTGAGCTCATCCAGATGGGCCTGGTTTGAGTATAACTGTGCTGTGTGGCTTCTACTGGCTGAGCAAGTCTGAAAACATCAGGTTTAAAGCTTCCCAGATGTTGTCCTAGAGTTTCTTCATCGTGGTGTTTATTAACAGTCACTGAAAGCAGCCTCTGCTTTTCTCTACAGGCAAAATTGAAGAGTTGCTGGCCAAGAATTTCATTGATGAAGAGTGCAAGCTGATTCTCATTAATGCTGTCTACTTCAAAGGCACTTGGAAGGAACAGTTTATGAAGTCAAGCACAAAAGAAATGCCTTTCAAAGTAAACCAGGTAGGCAGAAGTTTAAATAAAATTCTTAGACAAACTAGTGTAAGAAGGATATTTACCTTTCCAGGGGCATTAAGTGATTAAAAGTTATTTGAAATTAAGTAAGTCTGAATGGATCTTAAACTCAGAACAACATTACAGGAGGAAGAAACATGTGCTGCTTACAAATTGTTTGCATGAATGGCTGTTGTCCATGTCTTGTAATTTCTGCTGCATGCATTTGCTGCAGCCCTAGTCTTGCAACTGGTGATTTTCCTGTAATTCAAGATTACCTCAGTAGAAATGCTAGGAAATACGTTGATACCTTTCTGTATGGATGGGAAATAGGGCAGAGTGAAGACGATGTGCAAACCTGGCTACTTAAACAAGTCGTTTTCTAATTCAAACAAACATTCATTTCAATTATTTTTGGTTAACTTAGAATTTACTTCAAATGCTATTATTTCAGAGATTTCAGGAGTGCAATTTTCAATTTTTTCCATGCTAGTGCCTCCTTCATTTAGTTATTATTATTAATACGCTATTTTCAAATATCTAAGTGAGTGGCAAAGATCTATGTACTAACCTTGTCAACTTCAATTAAAATGGAGTTATAGAATTGTACAAGTCCTGTGGTCACTTGGAAAACAGAAAACTCATTAGGAAAAATTATTTAGTATGTTGGGACATGCTCACCCACCCCTAAATTTGAAAATCAGATGCACTATATCTCTTGATTCACACATATTTTACATGAGACCCTGAGGTCCTCTGAGAGCCAAGCAGAGCTTCCCACTGCATCTTGCTGGCCAGAAGTGTCCTAGGCTGTGCCTGGCACTGTGCACGCCATAGCTTTTAAAACCTTTAAGAGGGCCCGGCGGGATGGCTCAGTGGTCTAGAGCACCTGCTTGGGAAAGCTTGGGCGGCTTCAGGGACCGCGGTTCAATCCCCAGCACCACATGCTGTGCCAGCCCTGCCCTTGGGGGGGGGGGGCTGAGCCAGCCATAGAAATGAGTGAATAGACAGATTAAAGGTTCTGAAACTAGAAAAAAAAAATAAACAAAATTTAAAAAAAAAAAAAAAAACCTTTAAGAAGTGCTGGCTCAGCTTTCCCCTGAGTTCACTAGGAGTTCATCCAGCTGTTCTATCCTGGGTGCTTGGGGACTCAGGAACTTGCTTTGAGTAGTTTTCTTTCTGATTGGAGAATCGCTGTGACATGGATGCCCCTCTTCTCACTCCTCAGAAGGAGCAGCGGCCAGTGCAGATGATGTTCCAGGAAGCCATGTTTCCTTGGTTCCACGTGAGAGAGCTGAGGGCCCAGGTGCTGGAGCTGCCCTACAAGGGCCAGGAGCTGAGCATGGTCGTGGTGCTCCCTGATAAGGGTGTGGACCTCAGCACGGTGAGACAGTGTGCTCGGGGTGTGCGTTCCTTCCTGCCTAGAGAATCTGGTGGTTTCCCTATGTCCTTTCCCACCAGAACCACACTGTGCAGCACTTGCGCTCTTTACTGTCACTCTGTCCCCCTCCTAAACTAGAACAGTCTTTTTGTGAAGCCCTTCAGAGCCCCACCTTGTCCTGCCCAGCAATGAGTGCCCCTGGAATGCTAAACTTAGTATCTGACGTGTAATAGAGGGACAGAGCTGAACAGAAGGAGACACTGCATTCAGTGTGAGGAAAAAAAAGAGAAAGGAAGCTGCTCCAGATGGGACAGGGAGCATGGGGAGATCGGGGCCCATGAGCCTTGGACTCTGGCTTCTTGCCTGACAGTTTGGGGACACACACCCAACAGGAACCTGTCACTATTAGCTTGGTGCCCTGGTCTGTCCTGGCATTAAGGAGGCACTGCTGCCTATGTGGATATTTTGTTTAATGGACTTGGTGTGCTTTGGGGGTTGTTTTTGTGCATCCAGAGCCTTATATCAAGGGACAACAGCAGGTTGGATGTGAGGAGCTTTATAGAAAGTCAGCTCGAAGTGAGAAGGTGATGTGCCTGTCTGCTGTAGTAGCCCATAGGCCAGCACTTCTCAACCTATGGATTGTGACCCCAGCGGGGGTCGAACGACCAAAACACAGTGGTCACCGAAAGCCACTCCGAATCATAACCATAGCAAAATTACAGTTTTGAAGTAGCCGCCAAAATTATTTTTTGGTTTGGGGTCACCACAACATGAGGAGCCATATTGCGGAGTCACGGCATTAGACAGGTTGAGAACCACTGCCCTAGACCTTGCACCAAGGAAAACACCTCAGCAAATGCATAGCTGTGGGAGTATACTGTGGGCATCGAGCAGGAGCCTTCTCTGCAGACTACCCAGCCCCTGCTACTGTGTGCTGTGTTGGGCCTGGAGGGCACTATACCAACTCTGTGTGTGGTGCATCTCTAATATGTGTTCCTCTGCTTTCACTCTGATGAAAGCCCCAATGCCATTTTAAATATTTTTGTTTCTATTATTTGCTTTCGAGTTTTTGTCATTCTGTACCCTTGTACATTTTCCTGGGACTTCCTTTGCGAACCTTTAAGTCTTTCTAGTCAGGATTAGCTAGTGATCCTCACGAGGCCGTCATAATGCGATATTCCTGCTGACAAACCTGCTTGTGTATGTCCTCGTTACAGCCCTGCTGACATGTTATAGCAGCCCATGTGTACCTTGCTCAGAAATTATAGTTTTTCTGCTCCAGAACTAAGCATCCTTTAGAACACAAACATCACAACAAATGCAAAGACCCTCAGAGGGCAGGCGACTGCATTGGGCACTGGTTTGCAGTGGTCACTAGGAGGCGGAGACCCGTGCCCTACTTGAGGAGGCCTCAGCTAGGGAATATGGCTGAGGCTGCATGGAAGACAGCCCGGATATCTCACAGGCTTCCAGACATTGACAAGGACAGAGTGTGGTGCTGGAGATGACCAGCCTGACAGAGGATGCTGGGCTGCCCCTGGAGGGGACCATGAGGAATGGGTACTGTATCTGAATAGTAAAGTGTAACCCAATCTTTCAGGTGGAAAAATCTCTCACTCCTGAGAAATTACACACCTGGACCAGTCCAAACTGCATGAGAAGAGTTGAAGTCGCCCTTCCAAGATTTAAACTGGAAGAAGAATACGACATGGTCTCTGTGATGCAGCGTCTGGGCGTGGTGGATGCCTTTGATCTGCTCCGTGTAGACCTCTCTAGGGTCTTGGCTGATGGAGGCCTGTGTCTGTCCAAGTTCGTGCACAAGAGTGTGGTGGAGGTCAATGAAGAAGGCACAGAGGTGGTGGCGGCGTCAGCTGTCGAGTGGCTACCTGATGGTGCATGCTTTGTAAAGAAGTTCCACGCTGACCGCCCCTTCCTGTTCTTCATCAGGCACAACAGGACCAGAAGCCTTCTGTTCTGCGGCAGGTTCTCTTCTCCGTGAGGTGTGCATTCGCTGTGCGCGCAGGCATTTCCGTCTCCGTCCCCAGACCTTGCAAACATTTACCTAGTTTGATCATTAGAAAAGCCACAAGCAGCCCGAGGGCAGGCTGGCACACATCTTAGCAGTCGGTCAGGGTTGGTGCACCGTGGACATGCTCTGCTCTCTCCCCGCCTCACTCCCTAGTGCCGGCTGACCACGCTGTCAGGACACCACAGCTACATGCGGAACGCAGCCTGTGAAACTGACCCCAGAGTGCAGCCTGCGCAAGTGTCACTTATGGTCGTAAATGTCTCTCAGTCTCTTGCCTCCACTCCTTACTGCAGGACCACAGGGCTTCCTGCCACCCCCAGTCTTACTGCACACTAGGTGCACCTGTCCTTCTAAGTCAGAGACCGTGGTGCTAGGCAATAAAACTCCTCCAGGAGTTTTCCTGGTGCTTGGAGTTTTAAAGAAGTGTACTTTCTAATTTCTTTTTCATCTGCTCTGCTGGTCTGCGCATAGCACTACATTAGACCCATGGGTACACGTGGGCTTCTAGGAAGCTGTTCTTTATCGCCAGTGCCCACCTCGTAGCTTCTGTGACAACCAGGTTGCCCTATTAACTCCTTCTTGCAGTGCTGACAAACTTCTTCATGTGTTTGGATTGCTCCACCTCCCACTGTCGTAGTTAAATTCCGTTCAGAACTTTAAATTCATTTCTGATGTCGTCTTTTTCAAGAAAAATCTCCTGCTCTCAAGAACCTGAGTTTCAGTGAGGTTCACTGTGAGGAGACACACGCACGGAGTACCTCAAGGCAGATAATTTGATGTCATGTCCACTCTGCCTTCACTATTGGTCCACACAGTATTCTTTGACGCTGCATATATCTTAACATTACCGCACAGTCACTTCCTCCGATGCTCAGTAATCCCAAGTCCCATTCCTTTAGCTGTCCAATGTCTTCCCTCCCACTTCATCCTGACAGGGCCTGTGCCTTCCAGTCGCCTCCATCTTCCTCCGCTCCACTGCGTCTGCCTGCTTGCCGACACAACACTCCCTCCTTCTCCAAATCTCGCTTTCCCCAACCAGCTGAAGTCCTTTACAGCACCTGCTCTGCCCGTGAACAGATGCAAACTCTCCAGAGAAGGAGATGGTGTACTGTCCTGGATGCATCTTCTTCGTTCCTTTAGAGGCCTAGGTGGATTACATTCACCACTTCCGACCGTTCCCACAGGCCCCCTCACACCAGAGCATCTCTTTTCCACTTCAGCTCAGACAATGCCCTTGAGAAATACTCCTGAACCTCTATGTTTTATTTGTAGTGCTTTTTCTTGAAAATGTCTTGTGCCAACTCCCTGAAATTAGAATCTTTGCTGGCATCCAGGCTCAATTATGATCCCAGGTGAGACTTTTCCCTAAGCAGCTATATTCTGAAATGTCTCACTATACAGTGTTCATGAGGGGTGCACTGCTGTTTCTCCGTATTTTGGTGAACCCTAGCCTGGGAATCATTGTGCCCAATCTTGGCTGCTCACAAGACAGAAACCTCTGTATCCACTCCCCGATGTTTCCCGAAGGCATCTTAGTGGATGGACCAGGTTCCAGTGGTTAGTTCACACCTGCTTCGACTACCACTTATGTGATCTTCACTTTTTATCCTGGCTAAGACAAAATACCTGACACACACAATTAAGGAGGAATGATTGACTTATCATACCCTCTGGGGAGCTTTGAGTCCATACTGAGGAGGCTCCTAGGAAGATTCACACGTGGCAGAGGGGAGCAGGTCATAATGGCACAAAAAGTAAAAGCAGCACCAGGAGAAGGGAAGAGCAGCAGAGACCAGTCATCGCTCCTTCCGCTGTATTG
This sequence comes from Myocastor coypus, assembly GCA_004027025.1. Lineage (NCBI taxonomy): Eukaryota > Metazoa > Chordata > Mammalia > Rodentia > Myocastoridae > Myocastor > Myocastor coypus. Next base: position 7,644 of record PVJA010033902.1, on the reverse strand, counting down.
CGTGCAGGCTACCTGCCCAGAATGGTGTCGAACTCCAACCCACAACCCTAGCATTCAACCATAAATCAACCACAGACTCCAGGAGAGCACCCCAAGACATCATGAGGCATTCTGGGGACATCTAGTCACAAATCATGGCCTTCTGTCCCAAGCCACCAAAACACTCACTTACATTCCATTACATAAAAGGCACTTTTTCCACTTATAGGAGTTTCCAAAGTCTTAAGAGTTTCAGCATTGCTTACAAGTCCATGTCGCATGTGGCCTTGAAGACACAAGGCAAACGTTTAGCTGTGAGCCCCTGTAAAAGTGAAAAGTTACACACTTCCAATATGGAATTGCACAAGAAAAACATTATAATACCAAAATCTATAAAAGAGAGGGCCTAAATTATTGGGATCAAACAAATTAAATAACGAACATAATTATGACCTGTAGTTCGATATTTAAAATCTGCTGCAATCTGCGCAAAAAAAATGTTAGCTCCGTGTTTTCTGCCCCGGTTGTACTTCTGGCGGTTGTAGTTCCCAAGGTGCACCGCTTCTGATGTCATATCAATTATTGCTATACTCTCTCTCAAGTAAATGTTTAAAGAAAAAACAGTGATAAAACAGAATAAGAGGCAAGAAAGAAAAACACCATGGGATTGACACGCTATAATTTTGTACGTGTAATGGACTATATACTGTATACTTTGTTCAATGACAAGAAAGACTTGTAACAGTGTTTAGACAAGATATCATGTCTGCATCTTATACTCTGAACAACTACTATGAAGACAATATGCAGTGTATTAATTATTTTTTTGTCTTTTTTTGAGACAAGGTCTTGCTGTGCAGTTCAGGTTGGCCTTGAGCTCACTTTTGTAGCCCAGGCTGGTCTCGAACTCACACCGATCCTCCTGCCTCTGCCTCCCGAGTGCTGGGATTACAGGCGTGCGCCACCATGCCCGGCTGCAGTGTATTAATTATGGTATCTGTCCTACTAATCTGTTGTGAAACTGTATCATTGCTATTCCTTTCTCATTAATATTAATAAAAATTTGTATATGGTTGGATTTCTAAATTTTTGTGTAAACATGTGTAATCTTTTTATCACATTCTATAGGGATTCATTAGAATATCAGTGATTGATGAAAATACCCAGGAACTTTTTACTTTGGCTCAATTTCTTCTTCCTTGTTGCTCTCTTCAAACTATCCCAAGTTTCAGGCTTTGTAATTATTTGAGTTTCTTACTGTACCTTTTATATTATAGATACAGCTTTTCATAGTGGGCACAATGTCTGGTCTATCAGGGGTTTTTTTTTTCAGCACTGGGGTCTGAACTTAGGACCCTGTGCTGCTCAGGCAGTGGCTTATTTTTCTGAGCATTTTCCCCAACCTTTCCAGGCTTTTTGAAATCTAGGTGCAAGCCTTTTTACCCTCAAGACTTTTGTGTTTTGTATCTACCTGAAACCACTGCCACATGAGCCATGCCAGTGTTCACTGCCAACTGGAGGAGTGTGCGATTCCCTCCCACCATCCCAGCCATAAGGGTGACTTGTGTGGATTACACTCAGGCTGATTGTGAAGGGCAAACTTTCTCTTCACCTCCAGTTTAGAACGTGGTGCAGCCACCACCATTCCCTAATGTGTTCTGTGCATTTTTCTGTAAGCAGAGACATACTTTTCACATTTTAAGGATGAAGCCTCCTGAGGTGGTTTCTTTTGATGCCCACGGGTCATTTTTTTACATTTTTCCTTTTCTATTTCATCAGTGGAAGTCCTCTCAGCTCTGTTGTTGTAGTCTACACTTTGTATTGCTGCTTTTTGATCAAACTCACAATACTTTAAAATACTCTATAGGACTCTTCATCATGTATAACATAAAGTTGACTATCTTAGTTACTTTTCTCTCATTGCTGGGACAAATACCCAACACAGCAGCTTAGGGAAGGAAAGGTTTATTGAGCTCATTGTTACTGGAGATTTCATAATTTAAAACAGTCTAAATTACATAGCAAGACCTTCAGATTCTATGCCACTGTGTTCAGGATGATTCACTCTATACCCCAGAGAGATCGCCGCCTGGGTGGGGGAAAGTTCTGATAGTGTGCACTGTTAGTTTAATGGTTTTTGCCTCTCTTGGTCAAGCCCCTCAAGCCCCACCGTGGTCATTTGGCTTCACCCCTCAAGCCACACACTTGACAGCCCCATGATTTACATAAGGATTTGGGGGGACAACTAGATACAACCCATAACATTCCACCCCTGGATTCCCAAAGTCTTATGTACATCCCTTTATGCAGATGGCATTTTAGTCCATTGCTAAGAGTTGCCAAAGTCCCAACAGTTTCAGCATTGCTGAAAAGTCCAAGACCCAAATTTCCTCCAAGATCCAAGGCAAACTCTCAACTGTGAGCCCCTATACAAATGGAAAATTAAATACATCGAACATTCAAAAGCACAAGATACCTTCTTTGTGCCATTCTGAAAGGTATACACAGAAGGAAACAAACCATTAGGGCCAAAACAAGTTCAAAATCCAGAAGGGCAAACATTCAGTCCTATAGTTCCTTGTGGAACATCGAAGCAATCCACAGATTGTGAGCTCTATGTGGCTCCTCCCTTAGGGCACTTTTGGAGGTTGTAGCTCCCATGGCAGCTCTCTTAGTCTGGCTTTGCTCCCTCCTCACAGTTTTCCTTAGATGATCCACGGTCCTGCCTTTTCCAAACTTCTGGGTTTTCCGTGGAGTAGGCTTCTCATTCACAGCTTCACACACTGCCATCCCTGGGGCACACTGCCTGGCCTCCCGGGCCTTCTGAAATTGAGGTAGAAGCCTTTTTAACATCAGAATTCTTGCATGTTTCATGTACCTAAAACCAATGTCACAGGAATGGTGTCAAGGGATGCTGCCAGCTGGAGCAGTAGCCAGGCTTCCTTCTCTCTTAGCTGTAGGGACTGAGTGGCTGGATTTCTGAACACTCTGACTCTGATTCTGTGTAACAAATTCTCTACGCTGGTGCCATTCTGTAATCTGGTGTGACTGCTGCGTCCATTCTAGAGCACGAGTCTCGCAGCTTTCTCCTCGGAACAAAGTCCTTGACCTTTGTGCTTCTGAGGCTGCAAAGGGCAAGCACCTGCCACCTCCTGTGGTGCCCCCAGGACATCTTTTCTATTCTTCTGTTCCTCCTGGGCAATGGAGATCTCAGCTCCAACTTTGGAGGCTACAGCCTTCCTGGTGCTTCCTTTCTAGCCAAACTCACATTGTAAATCATTCTGCTGGATTCTTTGCTCTTCATTCTCAACATATATTTGATTAAGAGCTATAGCAATATGCCCAATTGATATTCTGAGAAGCAGGAACAAGAAACAGAGCCCAGGGAGGGCTGCTGTCTGTTGTAGGTCCCAGAAAGCTGGGATTCACACCTGCAGATAGCACTTTGCTGGTGCCCTGTTTATTGATCTCTTGCTTGGGAAGTTAAGGGTTGTCACCTCCCCTGCTCCTTAGTTATCTGTTAACATCTATATGAACCTAGTGTTAGGCAAATAATAAAAGACATACTGATTTATAATCTATAAAATAGTCTCTCACATTCCATAGCCTTCTTATAGCCCTCAATAAAAGTGAGCTGTTTCTACAGCTCTGGGCTCACTTTGAGAGAGACAAGTCTCAGTGAGTCCTCCAAAGCTTATTCATCGGGTCTTCTCATCGTTTCTTTCGGCACTGACACAAAATATTACAACAAAAAGCCCCAAGCAATAACCGTGCCACTGGCCCAATATTCAAATGCTTTGAAATTTCCTTTGAAAGATTATTTAGTCCTCCATGTTTAATCTCAAGTCTCAGGTAAAGTCTCTAGACAAGGGAAAAATTCAGACAAACTTTGGGCCAAGCCAAAACATCAGTGATCTGCAGTCCAACAGCCCACACAATCCTTCTTTCCAGCAGAAACCTCCCCAGCCTGATCTTTACAGGTTGGCTTTCTATTAATCTTCTGCTCTGAGCTCTGACCATAACCTCCTCTACAGAAGTGGCAAAACTGTTCCAGTGCTTTGCTTATAGGCGACATCTCCAAATCTTTCCTATTTCATCCTTAAGCCATTCCCAAAAGCTTGTAATCCACATGGTCAGGTATAGCCACAGCAACAACCTCACTCCTCTGGTACTAAATTCTGTCTTAGTCACTTTTCTCTCATTGCTGGGACAAATAACCAACACACAAGCTTAGCGAAGGAAAGACTTATTTAGCTCACCATTACTGGAGATTTCATAATTTAAAACAGCCTAAGTTACATAGCAAGACCTTCAGAATCTATGCCTCTCTCTCCGGGATGATTCACTCCCTACCTATAAGAGACCGCCACCTGGGAGAAAACTCTGACAGCCTGTGCTGTCAGTCTAATGGTGCATGCCTCTCTTGGCCACGCCCCTCAAGCCCCATCCTGGCAATTGGGCCCCACCCCTTGAGCCACACACTTGACAGTCCCATGATTTACATGAGGCTTTGGCGAGGACAACTAGCTAAAAGCCCCCCGTAGTACTTGATGATGCTATTGTCGCAGCCTCAACATTTGAGTGTTTTGAAATTTCTTTTGTCAAATTGATTGGCCCCTTACCCTTAATCTCAGCGTCAGGCAAAACCTCTAGACACAAAAAACATGCAGACAAGCTTTCTGCCAAGCCATAACACACATCATCTGGAGTTCATCAACCAAATAGTCCTTCTCCCAGCTAAAATATGCTAAGCTCAGGCTTTGTGAGGATTTCTATAAGTCTTTTGGTCTTCTGGACTCTGATTAGAATCTCCCACACTGAGCAGCTTAATATGCTTTAGCTCTTTCCTTTCAGGCAAAATGTCCAAAACATTCCAAATATTTCCCACAAACCACTTCCAGAGGCTCTTAAATTAGATAGACTTGTATACTCCGAGGAACAACCTCATGCCTCACACCAAATTCTATGTTGATCACTTCTTTCTCATTGCTGAGACAGCATGTGAAACACACATTTAATGAACTGAAGGTTTATATAGCTCACTGTTTCTCAAGAGTTCTGTTCATACACAACTGGCTGCAAAGTGGTCCACGCAAAGAGCAACAGTTAACGACAACAGAAAACAGTAAATCAGCAAAAGCAAGAGAGGCAGAGAGCAAGCGTCTTTTCCTCCCTTATATTGTATTTAGCTTACCTGCTCAAGGTTGTGCGTAGCAATCATACACATAATCCCAGCATCGGACCATGAATCAATCACAAAGTCTAGAGCCCACAGCACGCCTGCAGGAGACATGCAGACATCAACTCGATTAACCATAGCAGCTGTGCAAGTACAGTGCACAGGGCACAGTGCACTCTGTCCTCCTGCATGAGTTCTCCCCCACCATGGGCTATGGAGGTTAATGGCAGAGTCATTTTTAACATAGCCTGGGAGGTTGAATTTGTTCTAGCTTTATGACTACAGGGAGAGTATGGTGCCCTTGTGTGTCTGTCCTTGGAAAAGAATGTAGGGAAACTCTGGGACCTGTGCAGGAGATAGGTGATACCGTTTGTAGTTTTCGCATGGGGTTACTTAACAGACACAAAAATGTGCTTCAGATAATTACTTCTCAAGTCCAAGAAAGGTTGGAGGAACTCCCCAGCAGGGATTGGGATATGAGACCTACGTGATCTTTGTAAATTTATATGGCCTCTTTTTTATTAAGCAAGATAATCCAGTGAAGTTGAAGGACACCTCACTATAAACATAGCAGCAGGAAGAGGGAAATTTGAGGAAGAGGGACACTCACAATGTAGTGGAGTATTCATCATTCCTGTCCAAACAACCAAATGCAAAAGTGCCATTCAATAGGAAGCATTCATTTCAATGTATTTTTAATCATGTACTTTTTCCACTACCAATGAAAGATATCTTCAGACTTTCATTTGCACGTGGATACAAGCAGTCAAAACACTGTACCATATCCTTCAGTGACATCTCAGAGCAGGCTAAAGCAGCTTCCTCATAGGATGGATTATGGAACCCTGAAATGAAGTATAGATTTTGTTCATTTTTGTCTTTACATGAGGGATAAAACTACACTTTCCCCTTTTGTCAGAAAACTGTGAACCTTTTCACTAGTCTGTTCTCACTCTGCAGAGCATAGTTCTTTTCCATCTTCTGTAAATGCAAACCTGTGTGCCCTCTCTGTGTGTCTTCTGCATGACATTATTGGGACACCAAGAACCTGAAAAGAAACCCCTGGAATGGAGCCACTACCTACTTGATAACACACATCCAGGTTTCAACTAATGTCCTCAGTTATAGACTGTCCTCTTCTGATAGCGAGAAGCATGAATGTCACAACCTCAAGGCCACTAGATGTCAGGCTCCACATGTTTCTGAATGACTTCTAATCTGATGTAAACCAGCCCGAGTATATCCATGTCATGTATTCTCAAGCTGGTGGAACTTTAAAATCTCACTCAAGGACTTACTAGATTTTGAGAATTTTCAGAGCCAGGAGAAGATGCACTCCTGATTCAGCTGAGACCTTCCTTACAGGAATCCCTCTGTTGCATGAACCTCTACCCAGGCTGATAGTATCTACATTCTTCCATAAATGATTCCATCTACTTTTCCCTCCACAATAAAAGACAAATACTAAAATGGTGTCTGAGATCTGCAGATCACATCTCAAGGATGACCTTATAAAATTACTTCCTGAGAAAACTCAAGGCTTTCCACTGAATTTACTGTTTGCTTCAGGCTATGGTGCTCATACCACCCTGATCTTCCTTTTACAGCACATTTTCTAAACGGGCTTAATCTTGCTTAGGCAAGCACAAGAACTGGGGTTGGATCCCCAGCGCTGCATGCTGCAGCGGCTCAGCTCAGCCCCTTGGGCACGCTGAGGGGACAGAGTCCAGGTATAGTGGCACATGCCTATAATCCCAATGCTGGTAAAGCTGAAAACAGAAAGCTCACTAGGAGTCCAAGCTGTGCAGTGACACACTGTACCAAATACATAAAATGAAAGAAGTAAAACAATAAAAAATAAAATGAAATGGGATCCATGTGTCCCTTAAGATAACAAAAGCATGCATCGCTGACCTACCTGAAGTGCCCTTTCAAAGCACCTGAAACTCATTTGGTCAGAGCAAGATCATCAGGAATGATTTTACCTTTCTTTCACAGTATGTTAGGATGGACATGTAAACAGGATAATTACCAACATGACTGTGTATTCCTCTGCCATCACCCCAGTCTAGTTCCTTCACTCTAATGAATGAAGAGTGCAGCTCAGACCAATGCTTGTTCAATTTGCACTAGAATATTCTTTTGTAAATTTAGCAATGGTTATATTACATATTTTCATTATCATCACATCAGTTTAGATTAACAGATATAGGTATATAAGATTGATCAAACAATTAAATGTTAACACTTTCAATACACATTACTTCTTTTTTCTTTTTCTTCCTTTCCCCTTTCTTTTTGTAACAGTTGACACATTGCATATTGTCCTCACAATAGTTCTACAGAGCACAGTGTGTGGGCATGACCCACCTTCCCATTGATGTTGCTAAGAAAAGAAAGAAGAAAGAAAGAAAAGAAAAGAAAATTCTTCTCTTTGGACTAAGAGGAAGCAGATGCATACAGTCCAATGTTCTACTATTGCAGTG
>PVJA010033901.1:0-22954 GCA_004027025.1 Myocastor coypus | reverse complement strand
TTTATTTTATTGTTTAAATTTAACAATGGTTATATTACATATTTTCATCATCAGATCAGTTTAGATTAATACATACAGGTATATAAGATTGATCAAACAATGTACTCTGTAGAACAATTGTGAGGACAATATGCAATATGTTAACTTTCAAAAAAAAGAAGGGGGAAAAAAGGAATATTGATTTAAAAGGGTTAATGTTTAATTGTTCATTTTCCTTTTTTAAGAGGAATAAAAATGGAAAAATATCTTAGAATTTCACTAAAGAAAATAATACTAATTAAACAATTTCTATGTTATACAATGTTACCTTCAAATTAGTTGTTTAGATTACCAGATATAAACAATCAAATTTGATTTTTTAAAAGTTATACAAAATTAAAACACGGAATAAAAAATGTACACATGAACTGTTACTTTCAATAGACCAGCAGAAATCAGTAGTACTATTTTCTAGGATATCCTCTTAACAATGTCTATTTTCTCTGAAGTTGCCTAAATATCTTTAAGGAAATATATTCATATCCCTTTAATAGATATTATTTCAAACCTATTATACATGACAATTTTAATCATCCCACCAAGAAAATCACTCACTTCTTAGCAAAAAGGATTGATAATATCCTATTTGTCAGAACTTTCTGCAAGCATCTCTACCTCTTCTGCTCTCTCAGTATCTGTGAATGTTCTTGGCTGACTCCTTTTGTCACATTATTTATGCACACAAAATATTTCCTTATTCTTCTGGTTTAAGCTAACCATCTGTGATTTTCAATTCCAAAAAAGAATACCAAAGAAGCCTGCTGATTCAATAGAACTGAGTGCATTCCTTGTTATAAAAGAAAATACAACCTTCATAGATTGTTATGAATCTTTGAAGGAGAAGGTCAAGGGTAGATGTTTATAAATTTTGTATAATTCATTTAATGACTATCGTTCATTATAGGAAGGAATGGAATTGGAGAAAAGTTGTCATGTCAGTGTTTAGACTATTGAATATGCAAGGCAAGATTTTAAAGTGTTTTCACAAGTAATCATCAGATAACCATCAATTTGTCCATTGAGTGATTCATCATCCTGAAAATAAAGATATTTGCCCTGATGAGCAACATCTTATCTTGAAAAAGGCAGCTAGATGAGTAACTTATTGTTCAGATAAATAACTTTCCACAGTTTCATTTTTCTAAGCAACAATTTCCCAGAATAATTACATTAAGCATGTACTTACAGGAAGTTCTTTCTTCACTTCTATTCCAAAATCTTTCAAATAGTGTCCTTAAGTCATAAGCCACATTTACTCTGGCTGCTTACTATGCCATTTCTGAGTCCATTTTCATTCTGTCAAGGGTACCAATCTGCTTCAAAAATCTTCAGTTTGAAGCCTACCAATACACTGAATGCTTCTTTCAAAATGGCTATCAACTAGTGGCCAATTTCTATCTATACATACCTCTTCAATGAAATCATACAGAAAAATATGAGAAAGATCTAAAGGAGAAATAACTAACAACAGGCTATCCTTAGGCGATGGAAAAAAGGCACTTCCTAAATGAAAATGCAGTTATGCAGGTTAAATCAATGCAATAATTTTGTATCCTGAGTTTAAGATTATACAACTTCTATTACTGGAATTTGAAAGAGGAGTTTAAATTACAAGATAAATAATGGAAAAGAGAAATCTGGAGATGCCAGTCAAAGATGAACATAAAATTTTCAATGATATTATATGTTCTAATTAAATCTATGACCTGGAGGTCTATACAAAGTCAATTTCAGTATTCAATAATGGATGAATAATGCTTAGGTTAATGATCAAATCCCTCAAGTAATAGAGGAGAATAACTATTGTTTGAATGTAAATTGTGAACACGTACCAACTTCATAAAGGATGCAGGAGCAAAAACAAAGTATTATTGCTCTTTGCTAACTTGTTCTCAGAGGATAGGCATATACAAATGATAATCTTCTTGTTTAAATTTCATCAGGAACGTCAATTCCATCCTTCACAGTGACCATCCCCAAAAGTCTTAGTATGGATAGTTTGACAATTGGGAAATTCTGGTCCCCATGGGCACTGAATTCCTTAAGACAACAAAGACTGAATTACTTTGGCAGATCTATGAATATCAGGTTCTTACAAAAATGAGCAACCTCCAGTAGGCAGAAAAAAAAAATAGGACACCTTTCCTGAAACCTAAGAAAACTGACCACGAAAAAAAGAAAAATGAAAACCAGATGCACACTTACTTGCTACTGATTGATATATAACAGATAAAAGAAATCTGCTCTCAAATTCTCAAGCAAACTGCATGAAGTGCTCTTTAAAAAGTACAAATACAGGACTATTGGACTGTATAAGCAGCTATTTTCTCTTAGTTCGATGAGAAGAAAATTTGTCAAAATAGTGTTTATACAAGATATCAGGTCTGCATCTTGTATTCTGAACAAATGCTATGAAGACAACAATATGCAATGTATTAATTATTGTAAATACCCTACTAACCTGTTGTGAAATGGTCTCATTGTTATTTCTTTCTCAACAAAATTTATTTTAAAAAGTGCAATTATATTATCCTGGCACAAAAGGAAGAATTTAAAATCTTTGTATTACTACCAAGTTCTAAAATTTTCAACAAACTGGGAGTAGAGGACCAAAGAACTTCACACTTCTAGCACTGAGTATAGGATATTAATTTCTGAGCTTTCAGTTTTCCAATGCATCATTTATGTAAAGAAGATTGACCTCAGTCTCCTCTACAAAGGAGTGAAGATAAAACTGATGTGGTACTAGAACCAAAACAGACATACAGCTCAGTGGAACAGATTAGACCGGATACAGAAAAGTCCCCAGATATATTCAGCTATTTGATCTTTGAGAAAGGGACCTAAAGCTTCTATTGAGAGAAAGATAGCTTATTCAAACTGTGGTACTGAGGAAACTCGATAATTGATGGCAGAACCCTGAAACTGGACACATATCTCTCAACAGGTACTAAACTGAAATGCAAATGTATCAAAGATCTAAACATTAAAACAGAAACATTGAACCGGCCTCAACATTCCGACCCACCCGCCAGACATTCGGGCCCTCTCGCCTGAACATTCTGGCCTGCCCACCAGTCCGGTCGCTCGCCTGAGGTCTCCAACCCACTCGCGTGAGTATTCCGATCCCGCCCACCAGGTTAGACCTACTCCAGCCCACTGTGAAAGCAGCCAACCCAGAAGCTAGGCCCAACATGTGACTCAGATCTTCAACCAGATACAAGCATAGCCTATCCAGCATCAGGCCCATCACTGAGTCAGACCTCAGACTCGTGGAAAACTTAGCCTACCCAGCAGTGAGGCTCCCCAGTCCTGCAGGTCACTGCTACACAGAATGATACAGACAAGGAGCAAAATGCAATCTCAGGTTCAGAACCCATCTGTAACAGACACAAGAGACACTACCCTACAAGAAAATGAGAATCATGCAGAGGAAATCTCTGAGGTAGACAGACAAGTGCAGAAACGTACAGAGCAACTCAGATCAGAGATAACATATCAAGTAAAAAAAGAAATTATGAAAAAATAGAAGCTGAAGTGGAAAAACAATTGGAGAAACGTATAGAGCAAACCAGGGCAGAAATAACCACTGAAGTTAAAAAAGACATGTCTAAATTAATAACATCTAAAGTAGAGAAACAACTACAGAAAGGTAGAGAGGATAACAGAACAGAAATAATCTCTGAATTAGAGAGAGAGAGGATAACTATAATGAGAGACTTTTCTACTACTAAAGAAGATATTAATAAAAAATTAGACAAGAGTAGAAAAATGATGGACTCCCTAAGTGAACAATATAAGAAAGAAATTGATCGCATGAAACAATTCAAAAGAGATATACAAGAAAATAAAATCACAATCACAAGCTGGTAAAACCGTATGAACCAAAATGAAGATAGAATCTCAGATCTTGAGGGCACGGTCACAGCTAGTGAAAAGAGGAAGAAAGGATATCTTAAAAACAACTAGTATGCAGGAAAAAATAATTCAACATCTGCAAGATGATGCAAAAATGAACAGTGTGAGATTAATAGAAATTAATGACAAAGATGGAGTCAACACAAAGGATATAAGAAGAATATGGGCAGTAGTAATAGCAGAAAACTTCCCAAATATGAGAAAACAACTGGACATACAGTAACTGTAGCATGCAGAATCCCAAATAACATCAACCTGACTAAAAACACATCCAGACATATAATAAAGATTCCAGAAGTCCAGCAGAAGAATAATATACTAAAAGCTTCCAGAAAGAAGAAACAGATCACATTTAAATGAAAACCCATCAGAATAGCACCAGATTTCTCTTCACAAACCATGAAGTCAAGAAGAGCATGGAGCAGAGTGTTTCAAGTCCTCCATGAAAACAAATTTCAGCCCAGATTGCTATACTCCACAAAACTCTCTTTCAAGTATGAGGGAGAAGTGAAATACTTCCATGACAAGGAACAACTAAATAAATTCATGGTGTCAAAACCAACCCTACACAGCATACTAAAAAATACTTTAGAGAGGGACCAAAATGAGTCAAACTCAAGAAATGAGAACAGAAAGATCCCACCAAATAGGCTACTCAATTAAACACAGGAGAAAAAGAGGGAAACAGTAGTAAGTAAACATCATGTCAATCGTAAGTCAACATATTTCAATTATAACCATCAATGTAAATGGACTCAACTCTCCAATTAAAAGAAATAAGCTGGCAGAGTCGATAAGGAAGCAAAATCCAACAATATGCTGTATACAAGAAACACACTAAACTCATAAAGAAATTCATAAGCTAAAAGTGAAAGGATGGAAAACAATACTACATGCTCCAGCACCTCAAAGAAAAGAAGGGTTAGCAATCCTGTTTGCAGACAGTCTAAACTACAAACCAAGACTGACCAAACGAAATAAAGAAGGCCACTACATATTGGTTGGGGAAAACTTCAAGATGAAGAGGTGACACGTATAAATATGTATACACCCAACAAAGGAGCAGCAAGTTATATAAGACAAACCTTAACGGACATGAAAATCTAATATCCAATAACACAATCTTAACAGGAGACCTCAACACCCCATTATCTGAAAAAGACAGATCAAGCAAACAAAAACTTAGCAAAGAAGTAGCAGAGCATAACCAGAATTTGAAACAACTGGAATTAGTGGACATACACAGAGTGCTCCACTCAACCACTTCAGAATACACATTTTTTTCAGCTGCCTATGGGATATTTTCTAAAATAGACCACATATTATTACATGCTTAAGTATGTGCAAGAAAACAGAAATTATCCCATGCATAGTATCTGACCACAGTGCAATGAAATTGGAAATAACTGACAACAGAAACCACAAGAACCCCAGAAATACATGGAAATTAAACAACACTCTTCTCAACAACCAGTGGGTTACAGATGAAATTAAAGAAGAAATTAAACAATATCGTGAATTTAATGAAAATTCAAACGCAATCTACCGAAATTTATGGGACTCAACGAAAGCAGTTCTTAGAGGGAAATTTATAGCTCTGAACTCACACATTAAGAAAACAGAATGGGACCTAATAAATACTCTCGTGGAGCACCTCAATTGACTAGAAATAGAAGAGCACACAAAATTGAAAACCCAAAGACGTAAGGAAATTGTAAAGATTAGAGCAGAAATTAATTCAATTGAGAAAAAGAAAACAATACAAAGAATTAATGAATCAAAAAGCTGGTTCTTTCAAACATTAAATAAAATTGATAAGCCCCTAGCTAACCTCATCAAAGGGGGAAAGAAAAGACTCAAATTCAAGCAATAAGGAATGAAAAGTGTGAAATTACTACAGACACAGCAGAGATTCAGAGGATCATAAATAGCTGCTTTCACAATCTTTACTCTCACAAAATTGAAAACATGGATGAAATGGACAGATTCTTAGAAAGTAAAAATGACTCAAACTCAATCAAGAAGATATAACAGCTCTCAATAACCCAATAACAGCCAGTGAAATACGAAATGTAATAAAAGGCTACTGACAAAAAAAGTCTGGGACCTGATGGATGCACTACTGAATTCTAAAAGAAATTTATAGAAGATTTAATTTCAACACTCCTCATACTCTTCAATGAAATTGAAAAGGAGGCAATCCTTCCAAAATCATTCCTAGAGGCAAGTGTTACAATGATACCCAAACCAGAGAGAGATGCAACTTAAAAAGAAAACTACAGGCGAATTTCTCTGGTTAACATAGATGCAAAAATCCTCAATAAAATCTTCGCCAATAGAATACAACTAATCATCAAGAAGATTATACACCATGACCAGGTAGGATTCATTCCAGGGATGCAAGGATGGTTCAATATACGCAAATCTATAGATTCAATACACTATATCAATAGAACCAAGACCAAAAATCACATGAGCGCCTCAATTGATGCAGAAAAGGCCTTTGACAAAGTGCAACACTCATTCATGTTCAAAGTCCTACAGAACATTGGAATAGAAGGCCTCTAGCTCAACCTGACAAAAGCCATCTACAACAACCTAACAGCTAATATAATTGTAAATGGGGAAAAATGAAGTCTTTTAGTCTCAAATCTGGCACAAGACAAAGATGTCCTCTAGCACCACTACTATTCAGTATAGTTCTGGAGTCATTAGCTACAACCATTAGACAAGAAAGAGAAATAAAAGGAATAAGAAAAGGTAAAGAAGAAGTAAAACTATCATAATTTGAAGATGACATGATAATCTACTTGGAAGACCCAAAGAACTGCACCATGAAGCTACTAGAATTAAAACACAAATTCAGTAGCATAGCACGTTACAAAGTTAATACTCAAAAGTCAGTGGCGTTCCTCTACACAGGTAACAAACACACTGAGAGAGAAATTAGAGAAACAGTACCTTTTATGATAGCACTGAAAAAGATGAAATACTTAGGGATTAACTAAAGAAGTAAAAGATCTTTTCAATGAAAACTACACTATTCTGAAAAAAGAGATCCTAGAAGATATCAGAAAATGGAAAGATATTCCCTGCTCCTGGATAGGAAGAACTAACATTGTTAAAATGGCCATACTCCCTAAATTGTTGTACAGATTTAATGCAATCTCTATCCAAATATCATCAACATACCTCACAGACCTGGAGAAACCATTCCTCAAATTTATTTGGAACCAAAAAAGACCCAGAATTCAAAAGACAATTCTGGGCAACAAACATAGGGCAGGAGTCATTACAATTCCTAACCTAAAGTTATACTCCAAAGCTACAGTAATAAAATCAGCATGATATTAGCAAAAGAACAGACCTGAGGATCAGTGGAATAGATTAGAGCATGCAGAGGCAAATACAAACACACTCAGCCACCTTATTTTTGACGAAGAGGCCAAAAACACTTATTAGAAGAAAGATAGTCTCTTTAACAAATGGTGCTAGAAAAACTGAAACTGGCTCTCTACATACCTAAAAGTAAAACTTGACCGTAGTCTATCACCATGCACTAAACTAAAGTCAAAGTGGATTAGAAGTCTAAATATTAAAAGAGAGACAGTAAATCTCCTGGAAGAAAAAGTTAGAGGAAATCTTCAAGACATCGGAGTAGGCAAAAAGTTCATGGACAGAAATCAAATTGCACGTTTAATACTTGAAAGCATCAACAAATGAGACCTCCTCTGGCTAAGAATTTTTTGCACATCAAAGGAAATTACCAAAAGAGTGAACAGACAACCCACAAATTTCAAAAATATTTTAACTTATAAGTACTGAGACAAAGATCTTCTATCTAGAATCTACAAAGAACTAAAAATAATTGGCGTCACAAAACTCAAAGACCCAATCCAGAAATGGGAATCTGCCATGAACACACACTTCTCAGAGAAAGAAATACAGCAAGCCTACAAATACATGAAGAAATGCTCCACATCGCTAGCCATTTGTGAAATGCAAATCAAAACAACACTTAGATGCCATCTCACTCCAGAAAGAATGGCTATCATCAAGAAATCTACCATCAAAAAATGCTGGAGAGGCTGTGGGGAAAAAGGAACCCTTCTCCACTGCTGGTGGGAATGGGGATTGGTGCAACTATTATGGAAAGCAGTGTGGAGGATCCTTAAAAAACTAGAACTGGAAATCCCATTCAATCCAGCTATCCCCCTACTGGGAATTTTCCCAGAAGAACTGAAAACATCATACCATAGCGGTATCTGTGCACTTATGTTTATAGCAACTCAATTTGTAATAGCCAAATCTTGAAAACAACCAAAATGACCATCATTTGCAGAATGATTGAAAAAAATGTGGCATTTTTATACAATGGAATATTACTCAGCTATAAAGATTGATAAGTTGGAAGACTTAATATATAAATGGATGTCTATTGAACATATACTCATTAGTGAAATAAACCAGACCTACATGTGTAAATATCATATAGTCTCCCTAGTATAAGAACTCTAAATTTTTTTCTTTCCTTACCAATATCAATTGGAAGATGTGTCATGCCCACACCCTGTGCTCTGTATAAGTATTGTGAGGACAATATGTGGTGTATCAACTGTTAGAAAAAAGGGGACTGGAGAGATAGCTCTGTGATACAAGTGCCTGCCTGGCCAATGCAAGGTTGTAAGTTTGAACCCCGGTCCCACAAAAATAAATAAATAAATAAATAAATAAAATAAAACAAAAAATAAAAAAGTAATGTTTATTGAAAGTGTTAATGTTTAATCGTCTGATCAATCTTATATACCTATATCTATTAACCTGAACTGATCCGATGATGAAAATATGTAATACAACCATTGTTAAATTTAAAATAAATAAATAAATATTTAATTTAAAAAACAGAAAAACAAATAAAAGTTATTAAATGAGAGTAAGAGACTAGCAAAAATACCATAGGATTGCCTGGCTCCAATATTTGTATATGCTTAGGTATCTAAATTTCTGTGTAAAAATGTGTAACTGCTTTTATCACATTCTATAGAGATTTATTAGAATATCAATGATTGATAGAAAATGCCAATTCCAAGTTAA
This sequence comes from Myocastor coypus, assembly GCA_004027025.1. Taxonomy (NCBI): domain Eukaryota; kingdom Metazoa; phylum Chordata; class Mammalia; order Rodentia; family Myocastoridae; genus Myocastor; species Myocastor coypus. The sequence continues at coordinate 13,903 of PVJA010033901.1, read as the reverse complement.
GTCTAAGATGTTTGACACTCAGAAAGACAGCGATGCTAAGCTCAAGTACCTATGTTATAGAGTAACTGTATCACTAAGCTTTTCTTCGGGAGGGTTAAGAATATAAGTTTACATACCAAAAAACAGAGAAAAAAAGGGATACAAGGATTGCCAATATTTTGGCCCTAGCCTTTCAAAGTCAATGAGGTCTCAGAACATCAGAGAACCTGTGCTGTAACATCCTATAACTGAGTGGTTTCCTTTCTGTTCAAGGAGATTATAGAGCTAAAGAGGAAAGTGATGGATGATGTATAATATGCCTAAGGAGATTCACCTAGAGAGAAAACATTCTCTTACGCTTTTACAGAGAGCAAGCTGGTCAAGCATTGGCTGTGCCACATCAGATACCTGACACTGAAAATAATTCTACAAAGCACTGCACATGGTTTCAAAATAAATCCTGAGGGGACTTCACTGATCTTGGGATAGACAACAGTTACATGTTTTGTTATACGGGTCTTGCTTTAACTTGCCCTTGACCACCCAGCAGAAAAGTCTAACCATGAGGCACAAAACATAAAGTTAGATTAGTATGCTGAGATGTAAAAGGCTTAAATCAACAGCTTCCAACATTGCCAGTTCTTCCAGTAACCCACTGTTATTATGGAACATTGGACTCTGTATGCAGCTGCTTTCTCTTAGTTCAATGAGAATAAATTTTTGTACCAGTAACGATTAGAAAAATTGTCATGTCTATACCCTGTACTCTGTATAACTATTACGAGGACAACAATATGCATTGTATCAATTATTGGGAAACTACTACTAACATGTTTTGAAACTGTCACATTGTTATTTCTTATTAAAAGTAATAAAAAAGAAAGGACACTAGGAAAAAAAGAAAAGAAACATTGAACCACTGGAAAACAAAATAAAATATTTGAAATCATAGGTGTTGGAATGGATTTTCTAAACAGAACTGCAGTTATACAAAGAAGCATAAAGAAAAAATAGAGCCAGGCGTGGTGGCTCACGCCTGTAGTCCCAGCACTCGGGAGGCTGAGGCAGGAGGATTGGTGCAAGTTCGAGACCAGCCTGTGCTACAAAAGTGAGCTCAGGACCAGCCTGAACTGCATAGCGAGACCCTGTCTCAAAAAGACAAAAAAAAAAAAAAAAAAAAACAGAAAATGGGGTTACATCAAATTGAAAAGATTCTATACAAAAAGAGAAAGCAATTTAGAGTAAAGAGAAATCCTCAGAATGGGAAAATTTTAAAAAATGCTAGCTATCCTTCAGAGGATTAATATTTAGAATATACAAAGAGCTCAGTAAACCTTAGACCTCCTAAAATTGAAGATCTAACAAAAAATGGGAAAGAGACGTCACAGAGGGAGAAATACATGTGGCCAATATACAAATGGAAAAATGTTTGACATCTCTGCCCATTAGACAGATGCAAATTAAAACAGTGTTAAAATTTCATCTTTCTCCAGAGAAAATAGCAATCATCAAGAAATAAAAAAAAATAGCAAATGCTGTCACAATTGTGATGAAAGGCATTCTCTTATACCATTGAAGGAAATGTAAAGTATTACAAACTACAGAAATTAGTATGGAGATTTGTCAACGAACTAAGATTAGAAACTTCTTATGACCCTGATATTCTTCTTCTAGGTATATTCTTCAGATTCCATAAGATAATACATTGCAGCAATACATGTATATTAATGTTTATAGCAGCAAAATTCATAATAGCTAAATTATGGAAACAACCTGTGTTTCCATCAACAGGTGATTGGATAAAAAAAATGAGGTATCAGCCAGGCGTGGTGGCTCACGCCTGTAATCCCAGCACTTGGGAGGCTGAGGCAGGAGGATTGGTGCGAGTTCGAGACCAGCCTGGGCTACAAAAGTGAGCGCAGGACCAGCCTCAACTGCATAGTGAGACCCTGTCTCAAAAAGACAAAAAAAAATTGAGGTATCTATACATAATGGAATACTACTCAGCCACAAAGAAGGACAGATTTGAGACTTTTGTATGAAAATGTATGTCCTTAGAAAATATAATGTTGAGCTTCCTCTTCCTGTGAGCAGCCTGAGGTATCCTGTTAAAATGGTTCACTACTCTCTCAACTCAGAAAGCCCCACAAAATCATGCAAATTAAGAGGCTCAAATCTTTATTTTCACTTTAAGAACATGCATGAAACTGTCCAGGTCATCAAGGCCATGCATATCTCAAAGGCCACCAAACACCTGAAGGGTATCATATTAAAGAAGCAATGTGTGCCATTCCAGAGTTACATGGTGGAGTTGATAGGTGTACCCAGACCAAACAGTGGTGCTGGACACAGGGTTGGTGGCCCAAAATGAGTGATGAATTTTTGCTGCACATGCTGAAAAATGCAGAATAATTCTGAACTTAAGGGTTTAGATGTGGATTTTCTGGTTATTGAACATATCCAGGTGAACAGAGCACCCGAGATGCACCACTGTACTTACAGAGCTCATGGTTGGATTAACCCATACATGAGCTTCCCCTGCCATATTGAGGTGATCCTTACTGAAAAGGAACAAATTACTCCTAAGCCAGAGGAGGAGATTGCAAAGAAGAAAAAGATATCCCACAAGAAACTAAAGAAAGAAAAAACTTATGACATGGGAATAAATTAAGCATAAAATAAAAGCAAATCAAATTAACATTTACAGCTATTAGAAAAAGAGAAAATATAATGTTGAGTTAAGTAAATAAGATTCATAAACTTGAAAATTATATTGTATCTCTCATTTGAAAAAGAAAAAGCACAAACTCAGAGAGAAAGTAATGACAGATAGAATGACACAAAGGGATGCACCTCTTGCATAGGGAAGGGGTCCAGACAACCAAGGGCAAGGGGTAGGGGAGTGGGATGGCAAAATAGAGTGAAGCTATGTGCATGATCCAATTACCTCAACAAATGTGGATTTTACATGCCATAATCATGCACTAAGATTAATATTATCAGAAAGAATGACAACTGGGATGGGAGAATTAGAGAAGGATGAAGGGGGAGATCACAGGACAAAAAAAAAAAAAAAACAATTTGCAGTATGAACATATATCTATTTCCCAAGATGATTATAATCTGATTGTACTGCAAACATGTATGAGTAAAAAAAATAACTCTCCTTCAAGAAAAAAGAAGTATGTCTTTCTTTCTCTATTCCTAACCAAACATTTGTACTTTTCTGATCAAAGATGTTATTAATATTTCTTGAGCAAACTGGCCATATTTAATATGTTGGCTTCATGTAAGATACTTCACCTATTAGCCAGCTAGGTCCCAAGTTCTGCTTCAAATAGCTACATCACATTCTAATTAGTTAACCCTAGAATTGTTCAGTTGGAGTTAAGAGATTTTTCTTACTTACTGCATTGCTTGTATAGTCCTGAAACATTTAAAGTAAACGCCTAACCATAAGATATAACTTGGTCATACTTGCAGGGCTATCATTAAGAAACCTTCTCTTTCTCCATAACCTGGCGAACAGCATGTAACGCAGCTACTTTCCATGGTCAATTCTGATGAGCCCAGGCTGGCTGCCAGCTCTGCTCCTTGGTCTTCCTTTCCCCTACCAGAATTCGAAGTGTAGCAAGGTTATTTTCTTTTCTAATTTTTCACAAAATTTCTGCATATGTTATAGAACTAGAACATACAAGTGTGTTCTCTACTATATAATTTTTTTTCATTTGCTAGAACTGGGGATTGAACTCAGCCCTTGCGCCTGCCAGGCAAGCGATTATTCTATTGAGCTATCTACCCAGGCACTCTACTATATCTACCCAGGCACTTCCAATGCATGAATAAATCAGTGAAAAAAATACACTAATGAATAAATTGAGTTGTTTCAGGCTACTACTATATCTCACTGAGCCTCTGGAATTTCCATATGTATAAAATAGGAATAATACCCACTTTATATTACTAATTTGCTACCCTTGTCTCAAGTACACTTTACATGGTACTACTCCACTATATTTCTTAAGAACTATTTTACAGTAGCTTATCATTCACTGCGGTTGTATTGTTGTATAATTATCTCTTTCTTCATGTAATTTTCTCAAGGGTTATTAATTTGTTAAAGAGTAACACTTGACATTTTAAGTTGCATCCCTAGGCCAGTACTATGAAAAGCATATAGCAAGACTTGAAAAACGTTTTCATAGTGAATATATCTACCTCAGTCATGGAAATAGTTAAAATGAACATAGCCATAATTTCTCTCAAGTACTTGAAAGCCAAATTCAATATTATCCTTACTTTCAAAGTTTGCCCACTGTGAAAGTACCCATTCTATTATTAAATTGTATCGTGTTAAAAATTAGCTTTTCATAGGGAATTAATTCCTGGGAGTTAGTTAACTGAGCCAGTTGGCAATATGAATATATATACAAAGGCAAATTAAATGAAAAGCTAAGTAATTGCTCTGTCAATTTAATCAATATTGACAGCCACTCCAGAGCCCACATGCAGTTTACATTTTATAGAAATAGTTCAGAAAATTGTCTGCTATCTAAAAAAGAAATAATGACCCTCCAGTTGTTACCCATATTACATAGATTGATTGCTATGAAATGAATAATGAGAGCTCATACAGGGATACAAGTACAATAGTACTAGTTCTCTACATGTCAGAAGAAGCCAATTGTTGAGTCATTTTGCCCATAAGATGTTATGAGGCATGAAACTTGCAAAAAAACACTACTACCAACTCACTGGCTTTCAAGGAAAGGTATAAAGAGTCAAAACTTTGCTTCCATAATGAACTCATTCATGAGAGTTTTACATCAATGTCCAGCTAAACCTTTAGCCTTTTCTTGGAAACATATGTTCTAATAATAAAAAAAATGAAATATAAATGCCATAATATTCTTAGTTATTCTGCATAATTCTTAACTAAACACAAACTGTTTTGCTTTGCTTTGTTGTGTTTTGTGAAAGTGTCTCATTCTATAGTCCAGGCTAGTCTGAGAAGTAGTGTATAGCACAAGGTGACGTAGAGATCAAAATCCTCTTGCTTCAGGCAAGAAATGTAAAGACTGTGGGCACGTTGCCAATGTGGTTGGCAATGTGGCTGGCAATGTGGCTTTAAATTGTGTGTGTGTATATATATAATTTATATTTATATATATATTTATATATATACATAATTTATATTTATTGTTTATGGGTATGATTTAGGTAGACATAATAATTATATTCATCATAAGGAAATTGTAACTGTGTATAACTCTGATTCCTCTTTTTCCAATACCCTCTTCTCTTAAGTCCTCTTCCTATCATTATTTACAAAGCTTTCTTTCCATTTTATCCTTCTCCTATCATTTTTTTTTCTTTCACCTTCTTCCCCCACCCACTCCAGTTTCATTTTTTGAAGAATTCTTTGTGTTATAATACCTAAAATAGACTTGGGTCATTATGTAAACAATTGATCTCGCACATCTGGGAAACTGCGATATTTACACATGTGCGATTCATTTATGTCATAAGAAGACTGGGAGGATAACTCAGTGTTCTAAGCACTGGCCTGGCAAGCACAAAGACCTTGGTTCGATTTCCAGCATCTCATGCCATGCTGGGGCAGCCCTGGGTCACCCACTGAAACTGGGCGTGGTGGAGCACTCCTGTAATCACACTGCTGGGGAGGCTGTGACAAGAGGATCATTATGAGTCCAAGCTGCGTAGTGAGGTTCTGTACCAAATAAATAAATGAAAGAATTTTTTTATTAATGATAATACATATTTCACTTAAGAGTAATGTCTCAAAGTGCATTCATTTAACTAGAAATTTCTCAACTTTGTCTATTGTTATGTCTGAGCAGTATTTCATTATATTAAAAAGCACATCTTTTTAAAGAGAATGGAGATAATAAAATGAAAAAAAAGAAACAGAAAACATAGAAAATTAGAAACGAGACACAATTTTCTAAAAAAAAAAAAAATACAGACCATAAGTATTCAACAATGGCTGTTACATTGAATATTGTTGTATTCAAAATAGGTGTCCAGATACAGATATGTAAAAATAATCAAAATAAAAAGTTTAAGTATTAACTGCTACTTTCAAAAATCCTGTAGAGCTTAATGTGATTTTTTTTTTGTGGAACCAGAGATTGAACTCAGGCCCTTGGACATGCCGGCGAAGTGCTTATCCTACTGAGCTATACAAAAAAAAAAAAAAAAAAAAAAAAAAAAAAAAAAAAAGTTTTGTTATACAGGTCTTGCTTCGACTTGCCCTTGACCACCCAGCAAGAAAAAAAAATGCTTAATTACAATGCATGAAACTCAGAGCTAGATTGGTGAGATGAGCTTTAGGAGGCTTAGATTCAATAGCCTCCAACATCACGAGCTTCACTGGTGGCCCACTGCATTTGCAGAACATTTGACTGTGTATGTATCTGCTTCCTCTTAGTCCAAAGAGAAGTATATTCTTTTCCTTTTATTTTTCTAAGCAACATCAATAGGGAGGTGGGTCATCCCCACACACTGTACTCTGTAGAACAATTGTGAGGACAATGTGCAATATGTCAACTTTCAAAGAAAAGAAAGGGGGAAAAAAAAGTAATGTTGATTTAGAAGGGTTAATGTTTAAATGTTTGATCTATCTTATATATCTATATGTATTAATCTAAACTGATCTGATGATGAAAATATGTAATATAACCATTGTTATATTTAAACCATAAAAATATTTTAAAAAACAGAAACAAAAATCCTATAGAAATTAGTACAATCAGATATCTTTTGTGTATACGTGCGTGATTTTTGCTCTTCCTTATTTTTCCTTTCTTTTCTCCTTTCTCTTGTCACAATTGATCACTCCTTCACAGCAGGTTCTTTCCCTTTAAGGATATCTATTGTACTTTCAGATTTTATTTCCTTTTTAATTTACTTATATTAAGGAGACAATGATATTTATATACATGGGTTTCATTTATTTTACTTATGAGTGCAGAGTCTACTTGCATCTCTTTACTTATAAAAAGACTCAAGTTTATAGCTCTTTATAGCTAATGCTCCATTATATAAAAATTCCACATCTTTTTCATCTGCTCGTGAGATGACGGACATTTTGGTTGTTTCCAAGAACTAGTTATGACAAAGTGTCCTGGTATAAACATGGTTGCCCATACCTCTTTGGGATGATGTTTCCAATTCTTCTGGAAAAATACCCTTCTCAATAGCATCCAAAAATGAAATACTTAGGAATAAATGTAACAAAGGCAGAAAATAGAAATATAATTCTTGCTCATTTATAGGAAGAGTGAGCATAGTGAAAATGACCATGCTCCCAAAATTGTTATACAGATTTAGTGAAATCTCTATCAAAATATGATCAACATACCTCACAAACCTAGAGAAATCATTCCTAAAATTTATTTGGAGTCAGAAAAGACCTACAATGTCAAATGGAAGCCTGACCAATAAAGGAGAGGGAGGAGGCATCACAATCTCTGACCTGAAATTATATTACAAAGCTACTGTGATAAAGTCAGCATGGTACTGGCATAACGATAGATGTGAGGATAAATGGAACAGACAAGAAGGTGCAGACACAACTACAAACACATTCAGCCATCTTATCTTTGACAAAGGAACCAAACATGTTCACCGGAAGAAAAATAGCCTCTTTATCAAATGGTGCTGACAAAACTGGTTTTCAACTTGCTAAGGCTAAAACTAGACACATGTCCATCACCAAGCACTAAACTACAGTCAAAATGAATTGAATATTTAAACATTAAAAAAGAAACACTAAATCTCATGCAGAAAAATATAGATAGAAATCTTCATGATATAGGAGTAGGTAGAGAGATCATGAACAAATCTTAATTGCATCGGAATTACTTCAAACAATCAACAAGAATCTCGTGTACTTGAAAGTTTCTGCACTATGAAAGCAATTACCAACAGAATGAAAAGAAAACCCATAAACTCAGAAAAATTTATACCCATCTATCCCTCTGATAAAGGCCTATCCAGAATGAATAGAGTTAAATAAATCACTCCGCCCAAATTCAAAGACCCAATCCATAAGTGAGCATCTGAGATGAATATATACTTTTCAGGTGAAGAAATACAAATTGCAAGTAAATATATGAAAAATGTTCAGTATCATTGGTTATTCAAGAAATTCTGGAGCTGGTAAGATAGCCAGCAGTCTAAAGTGTCTGCTTAGGTATGCTTAGGCAAAGTTGAGGGACCCTAGTTTGATCCCAAGCACCACATGTTGTTCTAGCCCCATCTTCAGGGCAGTTTGAGCAGGCCAGAAAATAAAAAGAAAGAAAAGAAATGCAAACTTAAAAACACTGTGATTCCATCTCACCTCAGAAAGCACTGTTATCATTAAGAAGTCAACCAATAACAAATGCTGGTGGGACTTGGGGAAAAGGACTTTTCTTCATTGTTTGTGGGAATGCAGTGTAGTGCAACCACTGTGGAAATCAGTGTAGAATTCCTCCAAAAGCTAGGATTGGAGGTTCCATTCAAGCAAGGTATTCACCTCCTTGGTATTTTTTCAGAAGAATGAAAACCATTATACCACAGTGATGTATGTGAACCGATGCTTATAGCAGCACAATTTGTCATAGCTAAATCTTGGAAACAACCCAAATGCCCATCAACTGTGGAAAGGATGAAAAAGATACATCTTTTTTTTTTACACAACGGAGTATTAATCACCTATTAGAAAAATTAAATCAAGCCTTTTTATGTAAATGGACGTGTCTGAAGAACATATAGGTAAGTAAAATAAATCAGACCCACATATGCAGACATCATATTATCTCACTAGTATGAGAACCTGAAGGTGTAAATAAAATCTGAAAGGTATAATAGATACTGCGAAAAAAATCTTTTTAATGGGTAGAAAAAAATTAGGATGAAGAAAATGGCAAAAGGAAGAAGGGGAAAAGATATAACTATGTATATATGCACGATATGTTAGTTAACTCCACTGTTGATTTCTGCTAGTCTATTGTATGTAACTTAAAATTTTTCTGTTTAATTTCTTGTAATTCTGTTTTTAACAATTTTGCATGTTTATGTCTGGCAAAGTTAACAACTAATTTCATGCAATACAATAAACATAACTGAATTCCTATTACTTTCTTTAAAGAAATTTTGCATCATTTCTATTTTTTAATGTTTTGTGTTTTTTAAAAATAAAATAAAAAATATATGGCAGGGTCAGATTTTTTCCAATGCTGTATATGCTCTACATAAAACTCCTTTGTCTGAGGAACAACTGACTAAAATTTCAAGAGTTCAGTTTCTGCCTGAACTACATATTGTGACCTTATTTCAAAAAATGAATAAATGATTCTTAATATGCACGTAGTTGGGCACCTGTAGGTTTCTTCAGTTGTGTAAGCATCTGCTCAGGCAAATACAGTCAGGCGCAGGGGACCAGGGTTAGATCCCCAGCTCTGCAAAGCCTCATCCGGCCTGCCCTGAAGTCATCTGCAGACAGATATGTGTACAAATGTGTGTAGCTAACAGGAACAAAGCCAAAATGGGTTAATAAAATGTTGTGGTTGGAGATTTTAATAATATTCTATCAAAAATGGAGAAATTCATAAAATAGAAATCCAAGAGATAATTGTACTAATCACCATCAACAATCCATCGGATATAGTTACCATTTGTAGATGTCTTTATCCAAAACCAGTACAATATGGATTTTGCTAACGCTCACATCTAACATTACTCAAGATAGAACAGTTTTTACAAGGTATCAGTAAATGTTTAAACTTTTGACTTTACCAACTCTATATGCTAATATCTGAAATATGAACAACTACATTGAGCATAGCAATGTGCAGTATAACAATCACTGTTGAATACCTTTCATCTTGTTCTTCTAAATGTTTATCATTTCTGGGCTGGTAAGTTGGCTCAGGGGACTAAAACACCTGCTTAGGCAAACTTAGTCAAGCTTAGGTAAGCACAGCAACTGCTCTTTGATCCCTGGCACCACATGCTGTGCCAACCCTGCCCCCAGCAAGCCAGAGCCCAGGAGTAGTGGCATATTCCTTTCATCCCAGCTCTGAGGAGGCTGAAAGGAAGAACACCAGGCGTCCACACTGTTTAGTAACACCCTGAAACAACCAAATACACTAAAATAAAAAAAATGTTATTTCTAATGTCTTATCCAATATTGTTATACTCTCAAATAAATTAAAAAGTAAAAAGGACAAGAAAAAAATTAAGGTCTACTGAAATAAAGAATTAATGTTCAATTGTTTGATTAATTTTGCACGTCTATATATGGTAATCTGAGAAACGAAGTTGATGGCAATGCATCATATAACAACCACAGTTAATTTTCTATTCTTGTTTTGAAATTCTGCACCATTTTTATTGTATTACGTTGCTTTCATTTTGTCTTTGTTCTTGTCATTCATCTTTCTATTTTTTTCTTTTTAAAATAAATTTTAAAATGAAGAAAAGTAAATTAAAAAAAAAAGATCACGTCGATAGTCATAACACATACCTTAACGATTTTTAAATAACCAAAGTTTGATAATACCTGTTTTCTGACTCTGCTAGAATTGAGCTGTCAAACAGCAAAAAAAAAAAAAAAGAAAAAGAAAAATGGGAAATCTCATAAGATTGTACATTAAGCAATACTATTCTACAAAAGGCATGAGTGAAAGAAAAAATTACAGTAAAATTTTCAAAAGATTTTATACTAAATAAAAATAAAAAGAACACATTACAATGTTTTTTGGAAGGTTGATTCCCAGTCTGCCATGCCAGCTCCATCCCCAGGGCATGCTGAGACTGTGACTGAGACTGGGTATGGTGACCAGTGCCTCTTAGAGGCCGAAAAAGAGGAAGGATCACTACAAGTCCAATCTGTACAGTGAGACCTGTGGGTCCTGTATTGAATATATACATATATAAAGAAATAAAATTGTTGAGCACTGAGAAAGAAGTCCTTAGAGCAGTGAACAGAAAAGAATGTATATACTAGAAAAAAAGATAAAAAACCAATGATCTTATTATTTAATGATGAGAAACCAGAAAGAATCAAATCAAAACTAAGCAGAATAATATAGACAGTTAAAAATAATAAAGGCGTAATTAGGAATAGAAAATCAATAAAGAAATTCAAATAAAAGTTAGTTCTTTAAAAAGATGAGTAGAATCAATAACCATTGAGCTAGATATATTAAGCTAAAAACAGAAAAAGAAAAATTAGCACTACGAAAAATGAAGGCAGTATCAATGTAGATCTGAGAGACATCAAAAATATAAAAATATCACAAATAACCATATGCTCACAATTTGTTAATATAGATGAAATGTTACAGTTCTTTTTAAGATGCAATTTGGAATAGCATAGAGAAAAAGACAACTTGAATATATCTGTTTATTAAAATTGAATACATAATTGATAATTATCAAAAACACAGCCCAGAGGGAGTTATCAATGAATTCTAGAAGAAAGAATACATCCTAAGAAATACTGTGAGGCAGAATGACTTTAAAAATAAAAGCAAAAACATTACAATAATACAAAGAAAACTACAGACCAATAACTGTCATCAACATGATAAAAAAATCAAAAAATATAAAGACATAAAATTCAATAATGGTAAAGATTAATACATCGAGATCAACTGCAATTTAGCCCAAGTATGTAAGGCTAGCTTCATAATTGAAAATCAATTAATATAATACATAACATCAAGAGACTAAAAAAGAAAAAAAATAAATTATCTTATCAATAGATGTAAAAGAGCATTTGACAGATGTCATCTTAATGGGTGATACAAACTTGTAACAAAATAGGTGTAGAAAGAAATTTGTCAGTGTAGTAAAGGAAACCTACAAATTATCTATAGCTAATATCATACCTCTGAAAAAGTCAAAGCTTTCTGATAAGGTCAGAAAAAAAATGTTCATTCCCACCATTGTTTTTCAATACCATGGTGAAAATTCTACATAATGTAATAAATGGATAGGAAAAGTATGCAGATTTTGAGCAATAAATAAAATTATTTTTGTTCATGGATGAAGAAAATTTAAGTTGAACAGTTTCCTGCGTCTAGTGAGCAATTATACCAAATTTTCAAGATCCAATGTTAGGGGCCGGAAAGATAGCTCAGCAGACAAGTAGAGGGACCACTCCTGGGCACACTGAGGTGGCCACCAAGAATGGCCAAAGTGCCATATGCCTATAATTCCAGCACTGGCAAGGCTTAAAACAGGAAGATAACTGTAAGTCTGAACTGTATAATGATGCCTTACACCAAATACATAAAAAAATACATTGGCATAGAAAAAAGTTAATTTTCTGTTTACTAGACATGTGACAATCAACAATAGAAATGCAAAACGAAAGCATACATTAAAACTGTTTATACCAGCATAGTGATGCATGCTGGGAGCTTAAGGCAAAAGGATTGAAAGTCCATACTCAGTCTGGTCAGCCTACTGAAGTAATAAGACCCCATCTCAAAAAATAAACAAAAGCAAAATGACAAATCAAAACAAAATACACACATGCATGCACATAAAAACATACTCAAGCACACACACATAAACAGCTTTGTTGGAATATTTATATTTTCTAAAGAAACTAAAATAGCATGCTATACTTAGTCACAAATATGGTTGTAGAGTTTTGTATTTGTCCACATATATGTATATTTTGTAAAGCATGGCTTTGCAGCAACAAGGCTATATTGGTACTGTGCTTGACTGTATTTACAAGTGTTTTGTCACCTGTAACTTTCAGTCAGTACTTTGGCTCTCCTCTTCTTCCAAGTTTTGTTTCTTGACACTAATTAAAACCATCTGACACTGCTGTATCGAATGTTGCTGCAGGAACCACAATAGCCATCTTTATTTTGGAGTTTGACAAAGTATTTTTTGCTGCCAACATCGTGGATATTTTTGAAGCAGGGAGATAACAAGAAATTAGAGAAGAATGAACCACAAGCCCTGTTGTACTGGCGTGGTTGGGTTTAAGTCCCATTTTACAAGATATGAGTGACATTTTATTACCATAACAAGAGGCTCCCAAATGTAGTCCTTGATGTTTTTCATGCCCCCTTGCATAATATAGGATAAATACCACTCAGAACCAGCTAGATGTTACATATACCAAGTTTGTGTCACCCCAAATCAAAGAATGAATTCCAAGGAACAATTAAATGTAACAAAGAATGCTTTATTGAGAGATGGCTCCTGAGAAATAGAAGGGGTCTCAAAAGTGGGTTACCATGGAGGCCCTTTGTCAGGGATAGTTTACATAGCAAAACCAGTATGCATAAGGTGCACCAAAATGTTGGCACATTTCAAGGAAAGTAAAACAGTGTGATGTTTTCTCAACAAATGCTGTTACTCTTCCATGAAAGAACCTGGAAGAATCTATGTATCACAGAAAACCCACTAGAAGCCCTGAGAGAAAACTGAAAGCAGACAAACATACATAAAACTATTTAAATCAGAATGTACTCTCGGATGTCTTGGTCAAGTAGAGTTACATCAACTCTTTTAGATAGGAAACTATAGACTACTCACAATTTTTCTTATAGATCATTAATTAAAAGAGATCTGTTGTAATAAGAATCCCTTTTTATCTGTGAAAAGAAAGAGTTTTTAAAGAAAAAGATACAAGTTGACAGTTTATTTTGTTGGAAGAGCCAGCTGTACAGGCTTCTATACCCACATATAACTGATCTCTCTAAGGAGATATTATGCTACAGGTAATTCCACCTATTTTATTTTCACGTGTTACACATGTCTTTCTTATTAAATACTTGACTATTTTAAAAAATTGTTTATTTGTTTGTTTGTTTGTTTGGTACAGTGTCTCACTATGCAGCTCAGATGTGTACTAATCTTCTTTTTTTTTTTTTTTTTTCTTTTT
>PVJA010033900.1:0-22975 GCA_004027025.1 Myocastor coypus | reverse complement strand
GAGGAGGAAGAGTGGGAATAAGAGGAGGAGGAAGGGGGAAGAAGAAGAGGAAGAGAAAGGAGAGGAGGAGGAAGAGGGGGAAGGGGAAGGTGAAAGGGATGAGAAGAAGGAAGAGGAGGAGGAGGAAAAGAAAGAAGAGGAGGAGAAAGAAGGCTCTGTTAGAAAGAAACAGAGCCTCAGAGAATCAGAGAGCAGGAAAGCAGTGCCCTGGTCTCAGGGTGAGCACGGTCAGGAACTGCAAGCACCCAGGGGGCAAGGCTGCCCAGGCTTGCTTCCTCAGATCAGGCACGGTTGATCAACCCTGCTGATCACCTTTCTCTGCTTCTCTAAGCACATCAACAGCTGCAGCAACTTCCTGAGAGCATCCAAGCCATGGACCCATGCTGAGACTGCCATCTCTCAGTCCCAAGGTAGATTATCAAAAGAGATCACATAAAGTAGGAATCCCAAGGTCACACACACACACACACACACACACACACACACACACACACACACCTTAGGATAGCTGCATGGGACTCTAACAAAAAAAAAAAATGCTGCTATTTGGATACACCTCTATCCATCCTGCCACCAGAATGCCCAGGATATGCTAAGTGTCCTTGAGGAGGGTCTGATTGTCAGGCATGCACAGCCGAAAGAAAAACAGGAGAGATTTTAAAATTCGACACATTGGAGCTGCCAAAAAATTGTCTAGAAGCAGCAGCTGAGCAGTGGCTGTTCATGTCCTTTTTGTGAGGCTTCAAAACATGGGGACATGAGAGGGGCCCGCCTGCCCACCAAGCAGCCACCCCCCACCCCTGGAGCCCCGGGGATAGGCAGCAGTCTGCTGTAGGATCCTTGCACAATGGCCTGGCAGAAATGGATGGTCCACACAGGGAAGGATCAATTGTAAAAAGCAGAATTAGTCATTCTAAATCATGCAGCTGTGGTCGAAGGGAGCTCTTCTAAAAATCATTAAACAATCATGTATTCCTATTGATTTATTCAAAATACCTTGAGGGAAAGCAGATTAAACACAAGGTAAAAGTAAGCTAATGCAGATTAAATGGATGAAGGATGGGCCGAGAGTTCCCTAGGTAGTTTTTGTACTAATGAGAGGAAAATTATATGTACACTATTACCAGGATAAAAGGGTCTATTAGAGGTCTTTTGCTTGACATATTTATGTATTTCAAATACTAAGTAGCATAGTGAATTAGGTTTACTTGGGACATTTGTTATTTTTATTGCATCTCCAAAGTGATAAACAGAGTTCTCTGTCAAGGGCAGCGTGCCACTCACTCCAGAAACCCTGTCTGGTAGACAAATCCCTATGCCAGGACTCATCCCTCCGTGTCATTTATCTACAACACCAGGACCATCTGACTGTGAGGACCAATACTTTATGTCCAAGAGCAGCACGCACCAACCTGAGGTGGAATGAGGAGTGCTTCATGGGGTGTTTTTTCCTAGGCCACAGACAGAGATAGCCTCTCTTCTTCCAGTCGATGCTGTCCAAAACTGTCTCTGGAAACCAAAAATGAGCTATATGTGTTACACACCATGAGTGACACAGCAGGTGCCATGGGCTTAGTGAAAGTGGTGGAAGCAGAACAGCATAACTGACAGGTCCAGGACCTGCAAGCAGTGAGGCTCAGAACAAATACCTCACATGTTTTCCCCAGTTCAAGGATTTGTTGCTACGCTGTGTATCAGTGTAAATTGCATTCACGATCTTTAGAGTGCTATTATTTTCACCATACTCACTGGACATTAAAAACCAAATTCACTGTCCTCCCCAGGCATTTCCATTCCCTACATTTCTTATTCCAATTACCACCCTATTTCAGTCAACTGGAAGTTACGTCATCCTCCCATCTCCTGCTAGCCTTCCATCCTGACACTTTATGAAGTCTCTGGAAGACTCTTTTGTGACTGTCCTTAGGAGCTGTGATTATTTTTAAAATACAGTTAATGCTACTGTTGAGTAACACCTAAAGGGAAAAACAGGTTCACAAGAATATTCCAGCATGCCACTATCCCCCCCATTCACTGGCTCTGCCACTGCGTTGATTTAATTTAGGACATTAAGTAGCTGCAACGGCACATGAAAGACCCTCATGAAGGAGGACTTCCAGAGCTACTTCAGAAGATGGCAAGAATGGAGGGAATAAATATGTTTGAAGGGAGAACTAGTTTGAAGAGAATGAAGGTAATGAGTCTTTGGATATAACAGATTTGTAAACTTAAACATTCACGGTATTGCTGTATTTTTCAATCAGACCTCATACATAGCAACGTATATAAGTAATAAAAGGTTTCTACAAAACATTTTTATTTAATTTTATAAATACAAAGAGTCCAAGTTAAATAATTAAATAAGAAAACTTACATATTTGTTTAACAATCACAGGCACACATGGGGGCAGGCTGAAACACTACATTGGTCCTTCCTGTTTTCCTGCCACACCAAAAGCATATGCCATCTCAGGTACACTTGGGCTTTGATGCCATGGATCATTTTGTGGGCACAGAAGTAGAAATGAGGGCTGCACTGCCTCACACGATATAGTATTCTCTTGTTATGTCCATAGTTTGCGCTCAAGTACCACACGACAGAGAAATGAAAAATATCACAGCCTCCAGGCCACCAGTTGCACAACCCATGCTAGACCCCAGCGATGCAATTCTAGTCAGGCTCATTAACCTCACTCTTTCCTCTCTCAAAGCCTCTCCACACCCAACAACCATCTTAAACCTTCATTCTCCCATGCCTTGTTCATAAAATCCAAGAAGTGGGGAGGCAGCATCCATATTTCTGTTTATTTCTCTTCTATCCACAATAGAAAGATATCATGGAAGCTGAGGAAGTTGAGCCGACTTAAAAAAGAGTCATGCCTTATAGAAAGGCCCTCTGATAACCTCAGGCATGGAGAGGACAATTCAAAAGGAAAGCCCAGAAGGTTCTGTGGCTACAGCCAAAGCCAAAATGCAGGACACAGAGAAGGAACCTGCAAGCTAAAGTGCGACCTCGGTGTTCATAAAGATATATGTTGTGTGGTCACATTGCAGACAAGATCCAAATACAACAGACAGGAACAGAAACCTTACCACACTCCCAATGACCTTGGCTGGGAACTAGAAAGATGCAGCAGCTGTTCTCAACTGTGCAACATGCATTCTCCACTTAGACTTTTGAGATCAAGTATCCCATCTTCAGGAGAGGGACCCACCAGAATGTGACTTCATAAGGTTCCTTGTACATCATTGCAGAGTCAATTGACAAATATCTTCAGACTGCATTAGATTCTTTCCATTGGCCAGTTTTCCATCAGATTGTACTTATACATATTGGTATAATAGTAGACAGAATCCAATATTTCATCTAAATCATATATTTCACAGTAATGATTCTTTTTACCTACAGAACAGATATAACATATATCTATGCATGGTCTGGTCAGAAAATCAAAGTAATGTTCTTACCTTGTTATAATAAGTTTTCCACATTTCTTGGCATATAACTGTTTTTTTTATGTGTTGGAACTTAAAAATGAGAGCTATTATTTGAAGCAATAATAGCATCTTACATTTTCACAGTACTTAAATTGTAACATGCAGACTAGGGAGATAGCTCAGTGGTCTAAGTGCCTGTCAAGCAAATACTAGGACACAGGCTCAATCCCTGGTACAACGTGCCTTGTTGGTCCCACATTGTGCCAGCTACCGAAACCAGGAGTGGTGGTGCATGCCTATAATCCCAGCACTGGGGAGATTGAGACAGGAGGATCACTACGGTTTGAACTTCATACCAAATAGGTCTTTAAAAATTAACAATTAAATTATAAAATGCATTGGTTCCTTATACATTGCTTCCATCCATCAGAGCAGCAACAAGTTGTTATTATTTCTAATTTGAAAATTATTTCCAGTTTGTCAGTGAGAAAAAAGATTGAGCAACACTGAAATCCTTACTCAGTCATATGAGTCACTGGTTCCTGAACTGCAGAATTTAGTCACCTTGTGCCGTACTGCATGCAGAAACACTAGGCTCAACCATACCACCAGATGATAATAATAATAACAACAGCAACAACAACTTAGTCACCTTATGACCTTCCTCATCAGTTTGAAAATGCTTAATAAAAGTCCTGAGGAAAGGGAAAGGATCTTTAAGTAACGTTAAATATTTTTTCCAAATGCATTTTAGTACAGGACCTACAGGGTCTCACTACACAGATGAACTCATAATGATCCTCCTGTTTTCAGTCTCCCAAGCACTGAGATTACTGATGTGCACCCCAGTCACACGCCCCAGTAGTCGCAGGACAAGGGAGGGGCAGCACAGTACTCCAGATCAAGCCCTCAGCCACTTTAGCTCAGTGAGCTATTTGGCCAGCCCAGTAAATAATTTAAACTACTTTAAAATACTCATATCTAGACATCATAAAAAATGTAGAAAATACTGTTACAGGTTAACAGCAATAGGATTTACTCATCACTATAACATTTTGGCCAAGTATTAATGATAAGTTAAAAATCACACAAAGAACATGCCAGATAGCTCAGTGAACTAAAGCACTTGCTTAGGCAGACACAAGATACCTGATGTGCTATAGTAGTCCCGCCCCACAAGGTGCACTAAAATGGCACTGAGGCTGGGCATGTACCTGTAATTCTAGCACTTGGGAGGCAGAAAACAGGAGGATCACTGAGAGTCCTATCTCTGTAGTGAAACCCTATAGACTCTGAACTAAACACTAACTACATTAAAAGAAAGAAAAAAAAATCACACAAAGCATATGTGTACTATGAATTGACAGTGTTTTTACTTTGTTCACTTCCATTACTGTTCTGTGCTTTATCCGATGTCAGCAGCACACACACCCATCCATCATGCATATGCACAAAAGCACACACACACAGTAGCCAATGACTGTCTACAGCTATCTTGAACAAACACAAATGGTCTTTGACACAAAGGTCTAAGAAATATCTGTTTGGTTAAAGTCACTCAAATACCATGGAACTCACAGAGCAAAACTACTGTCCCTGTATATATCAGCAATGTGCAAAACATGAACTGTTTTGGCCTGATTAGGGTAACATTCTGTTTCCAACTTCTCCAAATCATATTCTTGACTCCATTATATTGAAAATATCGAGGAGCACAAGCTGTGTCTTTCACTGTGCAATTGGGATGAGCTTTATAAGAAGGAGCATCAGAGAAGAACATGTCAGCTTCAGAACCCAACCCAAGTGACCAAGTCCTCTTCCTCTGTTGGGGGAGGGTTGTCATGATAGTTGCACAACTCTGGAACAGGAAAGCCATTTCTGCTTGGTTAAAATGAATTCTATTCACAACTGTGCTTTTCCAGGGTTTGGCTGTTCACATTTGCTTGGATTCTGTTAGAGTTATAAAATAAACACTTCCAAGATTGTTTTTCTAAAAGTCAGTCTAACATAAATTGGAATAAAAAGAGCTGTTCTGAGCTTTCAGTTCAACATGGGTGCATTTAGCTAAGAACATACCTTTTTCTTCCTCTCTTTGAACTTTCTCAGACTGAACACCAGTTTTCAAAGTTTTAGTGCTGGCTCTTTCCCTAGAGACTTCTGTTTAAAGACTGGCTCCATCCTAAACTCTAGGACAACATTTGGACATCAGTTATTTATGTAAGATCTGAATTTGGGTAACTGTGGAGGCAGATGGTCAGAAACTTGAACAGTGGTTGAGTAATTGTAGTTTCAGTCTAGGAGGACACTTGGGGACCTAGGATCCAGCTAGTAGCTTTCACGCAGATACAGCTTAATTGCCCCATTGTGTCCATGAGGCACTTGAGCTGCAGGAGGATTGGGCCACTTACTAATGAATGTACTATCATTTAGCTAGAGAATAGAGGACAAAGGAAAGCTGTGTAAAGGCTGTGTAAGATCTAAAATGCCTCTTTGTTAAAGGTGGAAATGGAATAACTGTTATCCACTAAATCAGTTGGCAACTTGCATCCTAGTCTAACCTGGGGTTAGACTAGGCCTGGGGTGGAATCCCATTTTTAATATGTAACAGACATGAGAATGAACAAGTAGCTTTATAGAAAGAGAAATAGAGGGTAGATCGCTCCCAGAGGCAATATATAGATTCAATAGAGTTCTACATAGAAAACTTTTCTCCTTGAGTCTAGCACATGCTCAGCACTGGAAAATATTAGCAGCTATTCCAAATCATCAATTATTATGTATTATCAAGGGTCCATTCATAATGTTATTTAAGAGCTTCTGATAATTCCAGGGGAGACAGTTAGCTGCTTAGGAATAGGAGAAAAGAAAAGAGAACAAATATTCCATGTACTATTTTGTGTGCTCTCAGTGAAGTGGGTTGGCTGAGGTCTTAGTTGAGGATCCAGCAAGGCTCTGTGCCTTTTATTATTATTTTTTTTTTCTTGTTTCCGAACCCTTATTTGCTTATTCACTCATTTTCATGGCTGGCTCAGCCTTCCCCGAGGGCAGGGCTGGCACAGCATGTGGTGCCAGGGATCGAACCGCAGTCCCTGAAGCCGCCCAAGCTTTCACAAGCAGGCGCTTTAGACCACTGAGCCATCCCGCCAGGCCCCGGCTCTGTGCCTTTTAATGAGCCACATGAACATAAGTGGGTCTCATGTGAAACTAAGCAAGTTTTGTTTGCAGACCACTTCAACGTCACAGGCACTTCCCAAAGTCTTGCTGGAGCCCCAGCCATGTGTCCAAGGATTGCACTGGTCCTGTCTCTGAAAGACCATAAACTTCAGATCCTAAAAGAAAAGAAAGAAAGTGAGTTTTCTCCTTAGTGGGATTCTGTGTGTAATTCCTCAAAAACTAGACAAAGCCATAGCTAACACAATTGTGGGGAGAGATCTTCTTCATGTGGCCTCTGTCTCTCATGCTTTCACACTGGACTCAGGGCCAGGAGACAAGTTACATTCTGCACTACTAGAAACTAGAAGGCTCCTTCCAGGGTGGAAAAGTTCATAAACTAGGCACAATCCCAACCCTTAAACCTTCTTGTGTTCCGGATAGAGTGGCTCAAACAAGGACCTGAGGATGGCAAATGTTATGGTGTACCTGAAGGATGTGAAGACATGCCACTGGTTCACTTACTGCTTCCACTGAGAAACTCCCATGTGCTGTCCTGGGGAAACTTACCATGACTGTTACCTCTGTGAGAACACAGTGACTCTGGACAATGGAAAGCACCACAGAGGCAGGGAGTGTGTGAGACTTGTCCCTGTGACACATAACCAGACTTCATCCTTGTGCTCCATCTTATTTCTTACTCTCTGACATCACAGCTTGATGTCACGTAGGGTAATGTGGGCACTGAAATGCTTACTGAATTTTAAGGATTGGAACTAGTAGTAGGCAGCACTTCAGGTGCCATGTCACTTCATGCTCACAGCAGCCCTTAAAGTGCTTCAGTCCACACAGGAAGAGGCAGAAGCTTGACATGACAGTCAGGGATGAAGCAAAGGGTTGAAACCAAAGACAAGCTCAGAAATAACACCCAACTGGTGTCATGGGTGTCTCAGGGTATACTTTCTGTTGCCACAAGCAGCAACATAAAAAAGTGTTGAGAAAGAGGAACCAAGAGAGAAATGGAATGGTTCCTTCTCTTTTTGATGGTCTGGTCTGCCAAAGAAAACAAGGTGTAATAGGATATTCAGAGTGCTTTGCACATAAATGAAGTAGATCATTTTAGTAAGTGACAAAATTGCACTAAAACTGTATAATGGTTTATCTCAGTGGTTCATAACTGACTCCAAATGCTAGCTTCACCTACATGATCCTGAACAAGTGATCTGCCTCTCCAAGCTTCAACTTCCTTAGATGTCAATGGTATTAAAACAGTGCCTAGCATTCATTCAACCTAGCACTCAGATCCAGCATGTGAGTGGGACCTCCCGGGGCCCACCAGATACTCATTCGAGCTAGAGCCCAGGCCCACTGTCTGAGTGGATGACTTGGGATCTGCTGGAAACTCATTTCACCCAGCACTCACACCTGTCATGTGAACAGAACTTCATCCATCAGACAGGCCCTGTGTGGAACCCTGTGGCAGAACTCCCTGTAGAGGGGCTAGAGACGAGACCCACCCAGCTGATCCAGGAGCAGAACATCTTGGCAGAGTGGCACAGCAGGTTCACCACCAAGGGCTGCAGCAGGAAGAAGTAGAGCTCAGCAGCCAGACCAAGCCACACCCACCTGCATGACTTTGAGCTAGGTAGATCTGGACTGGATTCTAAAGTAAGAATTCTACCAAAGCTCTACACCAAAGGTCAGCAGACAAACCTATATACAAAATGACAAAGAAAAGAAGCAAAATGCACTCTCAGGCCCTGAGCCCACCCAGAACAAATACAGAAGACAATAGCATATAAGAAATTGGAAATCACACACCTGAAATCTCTAAGATAATAGCACCTGAAATAAAGAAACAACTGCAGGAAGGTATAAAGGAAATTAGATCAGAAATAATTTCTGAAGCAAAAAAAGAAACAATAACTATAATGAAAGAAGTACTAAATGCTCCTAAAGAAGACAAGGATAAAAAATAGAGGAGAATAGAAAAAACATGGAAGAGGAGAATAGAAAAAAGATGGAATCCTTGAATGAGCTGTAAAGGAAAGAAATAAAATACATGAAATAGATTCAAGGTGATATACAGGAACTTAAAACTTCAATCACAAACTGGCAGAACTATTTCAATGAAAGTGAAAATAGACTTTCAGAGCTTAAGATATCAATGCAGCTAGTGAAAAGGTAAAAAGAGATCTCCTTAAAACAGCTAGGATGCAAGAAAAAATAATTCAACATCTGCAAGATGATGCAAAAATGAACAATGTGAGACTAATAGGCATCAATGAGGAAAAGGTAGTCAATACTAACGACATAAAAAGAATATGGGAAGAAGTAATAGCAGAAAACATCCCAGATATTGGGAAACAAACTGGCATCCAGTAACCAAAACATATATAACTCCAAATAACATCGACCCAATTAAAACCATACCCAGACATAAAATGATCAAGATCCAAGAAATTCAGCACAGGAGCAGTATACTAAAAGCCACTAGAGAAAAGAAACAGATCACATTTAAAGGAAAACCCATCAGAATAACAGCAGATTTCTCTTCACAAACCATCATGTCAAGAAGAGCGTGGAGCAAAGTATTTCAAATCTTGCAAGAAAACAAACCCCAACCCACTGATATACCCTGCAAAACACTCTTTCAAGTAATGGAGAAGTGAAATACTTCCAGGGCAAAGAACAACTAAAGAATTTCGTGCTGAGAAAGCCAACCCTACACAGACTGCTCAAAGATATTCTAGAGAGGGATCAAAATGACTACACCCTCATGAAGGAAAAAAGAAAGAATCCACCAAATAGGGAAAACAAACAAAAGAAAAAAAGAGGTATATAACAGCAGTCTTTCAATTATTTTTTTGTATATAGCAGCAAAATATTTCCATTAGCATATTCTGCAAATAGACTTCTCCTGAACCTTATGAGTCATGATTGTCTGGTTCTACAGGGTGAATATCAAGGAAGTAGTGGCTCAGTCCCACAAGTGACATTTGGCCACCAGTAAGCATCATGGACATATATCCACAGTTAATAGAAATTTGCACAGCATCCTTCCCCCAAACTGTTAAAAGTGCTGGCCATATATTTACTATTCTAGTCTTTATGTTATGTTTTATTCTTAGTAATTCTTCACTATCATGAAAACTTTTTCTTAGTTGAGATTTTTCATATATTAACCTATTCAATAGCTACCATGAAGACAACAATATGCAATGTATTAATTATTGTAACTGTCCTATTAACCTGTTTTGAAACTGTATCATTGCTATTTCTTTCTCATTAAAATTAATAAAATAAGAAATATTAACCTATTCAAATTGATCACAGATGCACACATATGATACACAACATTCTGGCCTCTTAGTTGGAACTCATAATTTAATTTTAATTTTAAAAGATTGCTTTGTAAATTTTTCATTGACCTTATATTACTTCTTCCTTGTCTTTTACACACACACACGCACACACACATACACATGCATACACACATGTGAAAAAATATGTATATGACCTGGCATAAGATTGATACTACTTTGTAGAAATCTTCAATGACCTTTTACATGGGTTCATGATATAGTTATATTTTACATAGTCCAGAATAGCTAACACTTGAGAGCTCTTTATTCTTTATTCAGGACCATATAGCAATTTCTTTTACCTTCTGGATTATGGTCTTTGTTATTTTTTATATGCTACATCTGGAGATATTTAAATATTTCCAGTTTGTATAACTTTTGGTTTTCAAAGGTATGTTTGCTAAGTATAAAATTCAATGAGTACAGATATTTTTCTTTCAGTTCTTTGAATTGATTAGTGTAGTTTCTTATCTACTTGCTCTTTTTTTTTTTTCTAATGTGGAATAAGATACTATTTAATTTTGCTTCTCCATAACTAATATTTTGTTTGTACATATGCTTTAATGATTTTTTCTTTACAATTAGTTTTGGACAATTTCATTTTTGTGTATCTTGGTATGACTTTATTCATATTTCTTGTGCAAAACATTCATTTTTCTTGGAAATGTGGTTCTATACTTTCAACAAAATTTAGAAATTTTAAATCTTTAAATATTTGTTGCCTATTCCTTTCTACTTTGAGAATTCTAATTATATGAATATAAATTTCTTGATTTTGGCACAGAGTGAACTACTATATGATTGATCTGTAAATTCTTTCATTTTTATTTTATGTAGTTTGTAATGTTATATTCATTTAAATTTGTAAACAATTTAATTACAATGAGCAATCTATTATTAATCTCATGCTATATATTCATTTCAGAAATATTTCTCTAAAACTCACTTTGTACAATTATATCTTTCACATTTTAATATTTATCTAAAATTTTAATATGATATATAATTATTGATTTTCAATAAAGTTAATGAAAAATTAGTGCCTAACATATGAAGTTATAGAAAGACTGATTATATATATATATATATATATATATATATATATATATGCACATATATGAAAGACTTCTAACAGTACTTGGAATATAGTAAATAATAAATTTCAGTAATTATAATATTTCAGAGAAATTCACAACTTGTCTTTCTCTTTATCAGTGAAATTGCTTATGAAAATTGATACAATGCCCATATTCATTTATTAATTTATGCATCTGACAAACTTGAATGTGCACAGGCTAAGCACTAGGGATACAGTATAAAGAAGACAGACTCAGCCTGAACATTGCTGGAGCTCACAGAAAACAACATTTATTCCATCTAAAATGAAAAACAACTGATTACCTGTGTCTTATTTTTTCAACATCATTCTAAATGGACTTCCTTCTTATGACATCGGAGGCACTAACTGCATATAAAGTAGACCCTTCCCCACTCCAAAATGATTCTTGGTACATGTGTGAAAGACGGCTCTTCAGGGCATGTGCTGTACACAATTATTTCCTAGTTAATCCCTTTAGAGATGAGAGGACTTGTTAAGCATCTGCACAAACTGCCTGACACAGGAGGAAAAGCCTCTGTTTGTGTGGGTTCACATGTTTCATATTATTTAGTGAGCCTCTGCTCTTCATTGTCAGGAAAGTGTCATTGAAGAAACATCTCTGTGTCATCTAACATGTGTTTAGTGATTATGTTATCTGTAAGTGGTGATGGTCATACTAAATGATTGCTCCCTCTGTCTAGTTAAAGCTAACAGCATTGTCATTACTTGAGTGATAGATTCAGCACCCCAGCTTCTTTTCAGAAATACGTCTTATTCTCTATCAGAGAAACACAGACAATTTGAGAATAGATTTAGCCAGCAGTGTACAGTGGATTCAGCCTCAAATTCATAGATATGTTACTGAGAAAGGAAGATTCATTTATAATGTCTTTCCTCTGTTCTGTAGCCCAGACCTTGCTCTGTGCATTCAGTGTTGAAATGGCTACTTGGATCATCTATTGAATGCTCTCTTCTTGAAGATATGAACTCTAAAAATGACTGTGCTGCTTTTCCTGATAATGTATGTGCATTCCAATAATGGTGTCTAGGATAAGGGCTTCTGCCTTAATGGGCAAGAATGACCATGCTGGTGGAAATTACTAGCCAAAAGAGAGATTTTTTAAAAATCTAGTCATTGAGAAAATTATTTGCATAAGTGGAGGCTTAAAGAACTTCTCAAGTAACAAGTAGATATACATAGAACTACTAATAAAAGCGAAGGAAATGCTTGAAAACGTTTTGAAAGATACTATGCTCATTTTACCCATTTCTTTTTTAATTTTTTTCCTATTACTTGTCTTTTTTCCCTATTTTTTATTGCATTTAATAAGAAATAACAATATGAAAGTTTCAAAACATGTTAGTAGTACATTTCCAGTATTTGATACAATGCATATTCTTGTCCTCTTAGTAGTTATACAGAGCACAGGGTATAGACCTGATAATTTTTCTAATCATTATTGGCACAAAAATTTCTTCTCACTGAACTAAGAGGTAGTTGTATACATAATCCAATGTTCAATAATCACGGTGGGTTATTGGCAAAACTGAAAATGATAGAACCTATTGATTTAAGCCTTTTACAGCTTAGCATACTAATCAAGCTTTACGTTTTATGCCCATGGTTAAACTTTTCTGCTGGGTAATTAAGGGCAAGTTAAAGCAAGACCTGTATAACAAAACATGTAACTTTTGTATTTCCCAAGGTCAGTCAAATCCCCTCAGGATTTACTTTAAAACCATATACAGTGCTTTGCAGAGCTGTTGTCAGTGTCAGCCATCTAGATTAGTCATGGACATGAAAACTCTAATATCCACTGCCACAATCTTAACAGGAGATCTTTTAACACCCCTTCATCCCAAAAACATAGGTCAGACCGACAAAAAATTAGCCAAGAAGTTGCAGAACTGAACCAGAACTTGGAACAGCTGGACTTGGTGGACATACACAGAATGTTCCACCCAGCCACTTCTGAATACACATTTTTTTTAGCTGCACATGGGACATTTTCCAAAATAGACCACATTTTACCTATTTCTTTCTTGTTTGGAATAAGAGCAATCCAAGTATTCTTCTTCCAAATCACTTAAATTATTGTATTTTAAGGTAAGAACAATGCTCAACTTCTACTACATGCTGACCTCTCATACACTTTCTTTTTGCCAATATAATGACATGCACTGACTTTGATTTTCTCAGCCAACTTTTAAGAGTTTATTATAACTGTTTGAGATAAATAGCAACTGTATTCACCCTGAGGAACTGGCATATACACATGTTGTGTCTTGCTCATTTTAATTTTAAAATTTTTACCTTGAAAAATAACTCACAGGCTAGCATAATGAATAAGAACTTGGAAAAGCAATACAATTGAAAAACCCAAAGTCTCAGCAAAAGTGTGTACCTGGTGCTGAGAAGAGGAAAAGACAGAAGTCACTGAAGCAGCTGGAATAGGGAGTAGGAATGGTCAGCCATCCACTCAGCGATGAGCAATGGAAAGGTCAGGCCACTTGTGCACATTACCACGTTCTTCACAAGTTAAAGCAAGCATTAAAATCCTAGAGTCCTGCTTGCCTCCCAAAGTTCAACAGAACAGAAAACAGTGCCATGTCCAGACTGCAATGAAATTTAGAAATGGTTTGAACATCTGGGGGTAAATATGAGGTCATCCTCTGAGCGCCACCCTCAGCCTGCTCTTGCTCTCCACTGCTCCCCACCACACTCCCATCCTTCCTGGCTCACCTCATGCATAGCCATAGGCGGCTGCCTGGTAAATCAGACAGAATTCTTCAAAAGGCCCCCCAAGGGGCTGATAATCACAATAAATATTACAAGTTTGTCCTCTTACAGACCTTTCTTCAGAAAGCTTCGAGGTGAGCCGGTTTCGTTGTTATGACTGCTCTGTTTTTCCTCAGAGAAGATTGATGGGGCTCCCTGGCCTCCCTCAGGTCACCCAGCAGGACAGTCCCCCACCAGAAGGTTCCATACGGCCTGAGAATCAATGATGTTGCAGATTGGAACTCCACAGCCGCCAACACAAATATGTCAGTGGATTTTACAAAGGACTTTTTAATAAAACAGCAAGCCCCTTCACTGTACCAGGCCAATTCAGCAGGCTGCACTGTTATTTCAGCAGGTGCTACTGACACCAAAATCAGCCAAATGTGGAACCTAACTTTGTGGTATTTGGTAATATGGATAACATCCAGCCCAGAAGACATTTTAGATATTTTTTTTTAATTTGTGAGATAAGATTCGCTTTACCATTTATGTTCTTTTGGAGTCATTAAATGTAAACATACATTTGGCTAATATAGTGGTTCTCAACCAGGAACAATTTGCCAAATACCAGGACACACTTGGCAATCTCCAGAGACTTGTCAAGGGGCAGGAATCAGGTACTGCTGCCTAGCAGGTAAGGACGGGACTGTTGCCAAACATTTCCCAGTGCTCAGCGTGGTCTCCTCAACAAAGAAATTACTCAGCCCCTGTGCTCAGCGGTGTCAAAACACACATACCTAAGTCTGGAAGCAGAGATGGAAATGGGCACAGAAATAAGAGGCTGGTGGGAAGTCACCTGTGCAGTACCACACCTCTAGGTTTTATCCTCTCACCTGGCAGCAGGCAGCAGCTCCATAGTCATGCTCACTTTTGCAGTAAACTTCTGTACATCTATCTTCATTTTTAAAGCCCATGTATATATATGGGGGTGAGGGATACAGTGTTGAAAAAGGCATCACGTCTGTCTTGGTTACTTTCTCGTGGCTGGGCATGAGATCTGACACCCGCGAATAGAAGAGAGAAATGTTTATTTGGCTCACAGTTTGTAACAGCTTCAGTCCACAGTCAGCTGGCTCCAGGGCAGGACAGCATCAGAGAGAGGCAGGGCAGAGAGGAAACAGTCCAAGGCATGGCAAGTAGAATGGGATCAAGAGAGCAGGAGGGATACATACGCACCTTCAGGCTGGGCCTTCAGTAACCCACCTGAGCCCACCATGCTTCCTCTCCCAACTGCACACTCAGCTATAAACCCAGGAAGAAACCAATCCAGAATCACACACCCACGATCTAGTTACTCCCTAAAGCCCTACCTGTGAGTGGATGAGGTGTTGGAGGACATCTAGCTATAAGCCACAATCACTGTGGCTAAATATTTTGGTATAAATTATATTTCATGCCTTTTAACTATTCTATAATATTCCATGAATAAGCTGCAAACTCATTTTGTTGGGTAATCAGATTGTCTGTGGGTACTGGTAATATGAGTTTATATAAAACTCATGATGTGTCTTTTTTATATGTATAAAGATAAAATGCACAAATAAATATATAGAGTATCTCCTATGTTGTATGTAAAATCATGAAAACTCATCGTTATAAACAACAACTATTTATTGTTGCATTAATGATTTTCTTTTCTTCTTTGTATTTTTTATGTTTCTATAATGAATGTGTATCATCCTTATAATACACTTTTTTCTATAAATGTGAGAAATGAGCATCATTTTAAATTATCAGAATATCCAAATGTGCACAAATATCTATAACTATAATGCAAGATGCTAACTTCATTAAGCTCAGTTTACAGCAATCCACAGACTACACAAGAATTTGCTTCACTGAAGTTAAAGCCAGTTGTTACCAAGAGGAATGGCTGCAGCTAATCAGACCTCTAAATTTGCCCATGCGGAATATCGTCAGAAGCAGAGCTGCACCGTACAACCTAACAAGCATAAGATTAACAAGCCAAATAAAGGCAACCTTCTTGTTGTTTTCATGTGTATTTAAAAATTTAATATAAGACCTTAGCACTCCCTGAGAGTCACCTGAAAACGTCAGTTTGCATCATAAAATATTCCAACTGAACTAAAGATTAACTATAAAGAGTAAAATTATAAGAGCTGGCACAATAGCTCAGGAGACTGTCTGCTGAGGCAAGCGCAGGGGCCAGGGAACGATCCTGGCACCACATGCCGTGCCGGCCCCACCCCCAGGTGTTCTGAGGCAGTGACAGGTCCAGGCATTGTGGTGCATGCATATAATCCCAGTGCTGGGGCGGCTAAAAACAGGATCACTGTAGGAGGATCACTACGAGTCTGAGCTGTATAGTTATACTCTGCACAAAATATAGATAAATAAATAAATAACATTAGGGAACTAGAGAAAGTTATTTCTTTGCCCATCCCCAAATTGGTACTGCAAGCAGTACTATGCAGGTCTGCAGCCTAAACTTTATGACTCTGAGCCAGGACCCAGGGGGGCAAAGACAGCTCTGTGGGCAGGTGGTACAGCTACACAGTGTGTTGTGACATGGAGAGGGTCAGCTATCTTGCCCTGTGGCCACCTTCTCCACAAAGCAAAAACAGCCGCTGTGCTCAGGAGAGGACATCCAAGCTGCGACAGCACCACAGCAACAGCTCCAGGGGCATGTTCTCACTTCTTGATCCTGGAAAACAAAACCACCGTTTTGCGTTTGTCTGAGAAAATACTGTGACACCTGAGATAATTGTATTTGTTTCCTTTAGCTGCCTTCCTCATTCTTCTCCAGTAGAGAAAGCCTGCAAGCTCACCTCTGGATACCAGGACCTTTTCCCCTGTGACCCAGAGGAAGCACTACTATGAATGGTGATGGCTAGTGTGCACCTGGAGCCTCTACAAGCTAGGTCAGACAATAAAAGACAGCACCACACCTGGGCCAACACTTCATTTCCACACCCAACAACCTACTCTTTCAAAGAAAGTGCAGGCCCACTGGGTACGAATCAACAGCACTCTCCTTTTCGCCAGGTCAGAAGAAAGCACACAGGTGGCAGCCTCCCCACCAGCATGCATGTGCACGGCACGCCTCACAGCCATGTGCAGAGACAGAGCCGTAGCAGCAGTGATGCTGCAGAGCCTGCACGGTGTTTGCCAGAGGTCTTAAGGGGATCCTCCATTTCATTCCATAGTAATGCCCTTTTTGTTGACAAAAGTAAATTGATGATAGTCAAGAGGGAAGCATTTGATGGAAAAATTCTGTTGACCCTTCTCAGATTGAATTTGACCACAGAACAGGGTACCAGCAGTTGCAGAAATGATAGATTATTGTAATGACTGCCAGGATGGCCTTTTGGCATGTTTAAATGGCAATAAATTTCACCAGGAAGAAGGCAATTTTACTACTTTTGAGCAGTAAGGAAACACGATGTTTAAGGTGTAAATGAATTGTAAGTCTTTAGCAATAATCAATATTCTTTGTTGGTGCAACTCTCCATCAGCAGCTACTCATATTTAATTTAATTATATGGATTTATTTATCCAATTTTGCTTATTTGATCCAGGTCACAGAATTCCCAGGCCAACAGTTTTGTTCTCCGCCTGCTCTGCTTGTGTGCATAAACAATCCTAGGTTCTCCCTCTTTTCTCTTTCCACAGGTACATAAACATGATGGTGTAGCAGCCCAACCCTAGCCTAGGGAACAGCCTATGAAATAATTAGAGGCTGAGCCAATCCACGGCTTTTGCTCGTCTCCCATGATCCCTCTGGGGCCCAGACCTTCACTAATTGCAGCCCCTGAAGGAAGGGGCAAGAGAGAGAAGTGTGCAATTAAGTTCTAAGAATGTGTTAAAACTCACTCACATTTATAGCCCCATTTCATTGGAAAATGCCTCACTCACATGGATATAAATGGTGTATCTGAAACTCTGCTTAAAGATGACTTAAAAATATACCTTAAGGAGATAATTAACAAGTCCATTAACAAACACCTGCTCTTGGGCAGCTTTTGTTCCAGTCACAACTTCAGCTTCAGGCCAGGTTCAGCCCACTCCAAGCTTCTAGTGTCTCCACTTAGAGGAGAAAAAGGAAACATACTTTGTATTTGGCACAGTGACAACTCACCCACATGGTCACAATGTCCTGGTCATCAGTGTTGATCTTGAGTTGGCTGACCAAGCACAACTTCTCCAAAGGCCCCTTCAATTCTACATAGAGCACATGACAGGCTGGTTTTTCAGCAAGAGGAGAAGAAGGCCTGAGAGGTTGGTCCCCAGCCTCACCAAAACCAAGCACATGGGTTTCTGCTTGCTTCATGCTCTCTGCAACATTTTTACTGAGAGCACATTGGAAAGGTTTTCTGCTCTAAAAATTTTATGAAGTTCAAGAGTGGCTTCAAATAGCTTCGGGTCAAAAATAGCATCTTATTGGTCTTTAATCAACCCTAGGAACTACTAAGACTCTGTGAGCTGGTGGGACACTCAGAGGATCTGGTGTAGTCTGCATAGTCAATCACTGGCTTTTATATCCTAGAATTAATCTCCTTGGCATCCTAGCTAGAAGTACTGAGTAAAGAATGCCATCAGAGGAAGTTTAATGAGGTTGAAATAAGAGGAATTGGGTTGAAAAATATGGAACACGTATACCAAGAAAAAACTACTAATTGTAGGAGCAGAAAATTTGAGAAAATAGTCTATAGCTGGCAATGCAGCTCATAGTAGACTGCTTGCCTAGCACACTCAAAGACTGGATTTAACTCCCAGTAAACAGATAGTAAGAAAGGGAGACAGGGTCGGTGGGGGGGGGGCAGGGACAGAGGGAGTGAGGGAGGGAGGGAGGGAGAGAGGGAGGGAAAGAGCAATAGAGGGATTTTTTGTAAATAGGAACCAAGTGATGAAGAGAAGTGGGTGAGAGGGGAAAGAGGATGAAGAAAGGATGTAGATGTGTTCTGTACACGCACCACTCGAAGCAGTGAGTGTAATCATCATGCACTGAAAACATGATAAATAATAATAACAGTTTAAAAAGAAAGAAAATGGCCTATAGATTATCACTTTATAGAAAGGGAAATAAAGACACCAAAATCTGAGGAAGTTTCTCAAAACCAATAAAGTTTAGTAACAAACTGGCCTAGAAAAGGAGGGCCTTCGTGTTCGCACTCTCACCTGCACTGTCCCAGCAGGGTCACCCCACAGCTGCCATAAGAGGACACCATTTAATCCATCTCACCTGCACCAAGGCCAATCTAGGCTTGCAGCTCCTGAGAGCCCAGGTTGACCTCAAGGCTTGCAGGGCGAGGACTGCATAATGCTCCAAGTCTGCACATCTGTCCCAAGGCCCAGGCTCATCCTACCACTACAACCAAAGAGTCATCAAGGACCCTAGGGCAGCAGGGCATTTTTAGACTCTGGGACAAGATTATCCACTTCTGGCTGAGATCAATGTTGAGGGTCAGACCCTGGCCAGTTTCCCCCATGGTCGGTCTTGTAACAAGAAGCTGGAACTCCCATGGCATCTTGTGGACATCTGGAAGCAAGTGATCACAATGTCCTGGCTAAGTTCCTGTATTCTTAGTGGATCTAGACCTCCCTGCCTTCCTCCCCCGCTGAAGAGAACCCCATTCCAGCCTCAGTTAACCATCTACCAGTTCTGTCCTAGGCCTGCAGCCCAAGGCCAGAGCTGTGTGGACTGCTGCTTTGTTTACATCTTCCCCTGAGCTAATCCTAGGTGAGTAGAATGTCCCTGCACTATGGTCACAGGGTTCCAGGGAGGGGATCAGTGTGGCCTTATAGTCACAATGCTGATGCTAGCAGGTAGAGACAGTCTGCCCCATTTACTGACTGTTCACTCCTAGAGCCAATCACCGCAGACCAGCTATGATGAAGAAACTTGGGTCAATAAGCAACTGTTGACAGCTCCTTGTGAGTAAAAATGGTGGTCTTATGATCCTTCTGAAAATTTCCTTTCTTTTCTGTCTGACTTCTACTTGGCTGGCTTTATGATTTGCTTATTGTGCCAGGTTGATCAGATATAATTAGCATGTCTTCCTAATCAAGATTAATAACTGCTCGAATCAACAAAGGGCAATTACATGGGGGGAAATTTCACACCAATGCAGGGTGAAGGAAGCTTATTTATTTGCTTTGGGACTGTTATCTCATGATGGTATCATAGGCTCAGTGCACACCACAGCAGAGAAGGGGAGAACCCAGTTCATTCAGGTGTAAGTAAGAGAGGTTTTAATTGCGAGCTAATCGCCCTCATACAGTGCTTCTACAAGGGTGTTATTTTGAACGGTCTCCAGGAAGATCACTTCCATGAGAAAGTAATAAAAGCCAGATGTGATGCTGAATATGTTCTGTGTAGTTTAATTTAGTCTTATACTAAGCCCACAAGAGAAGAACAGGAGAAACTCTTGTTCACCCAGTTTCCATCCTCTTTCTTTTTTTTCCTCTGAGGTAAATCACTTTTTCACAGTGATAAGCTTACTAACTAACAAGACTATAAAACAGACACGGTGGCACAAGACTACAATACCACCACTTGGAGGCTGAGGCTGTCAAGTGCGATTTTCAGACCAGTGTGGGTAATTTAGGGAGATCCTGCCTCACAGAAAAAATAAGTAACTCTTAAAGCTGATCACTGCAGATAGGATATGATGAAGAGGCTTCACACAGGAGGGCTGAACATGCACCTCAGTGTTCTCTTGGTACAATTCCCAGTACAGGGGGGAAAAAAAGGAAAGACTAAACTTGGGCTGGCAATATAACTCAGATGTAGAACATTTGCTTAGGATGTGCAAGGCCCTGCATTGTTGCAACATGGCGAGAAAAAGCATCAAAAGACAACAGCAAAGGTTACATTTCACAGCCTCCTTTCTAATTTGAATAGTTCCTTCCTTCCTTCCTTCCTTCCTTCCTTCCTTCCTTCCTTCCTTCCTTCCTTTTCCCTTTTTGAGACAGGGTTTCACTATGCAGTTCAGACTGCCCTTGAACTCTATTTTATAGCCTAGGCTGGTCTCGAACTCACACTGATCCTCCGGCCTCAGCCTTCCAAGTGCTGGGATTACAGGCATGCACCACCATGCCTGGCTTCTAGTTTGAATAGTTTCTAACCAAAGAGGTTAAAGTAGAACTGTTGTTTGGGACTCAGGGAAGGTTGCTTAAAGGAAGTGACTGCTGCTTTGCCCTTTTTTGCTTCTGTCTCACTAAATTTGAAAAGTAGATGTGATGGCTGGGATGCCAGCAGCTGTTTGGGGCCTTGCATTTGGATGATTGAAGAGGAAAACAGGATCTTAAACTGTCCTGGTGGCATCCTTTACACAAAGATATAAATCACACATTTCTTAAGCCACTGATCTTCTAGATTTTCCATCATAAGTAATTGAACCTAATCCAAGCAAAACAGCTAATATTTTATCATCACTGTTGTAAAGACCAAGTTTAGAAGCCGACAAATGTAAATATAGAATGGGAACCCAGAATGCCTGATGCTGGCACCCTCCACTTTTAATATTATGCTGCTTCTTAAGAGCAGCCAAAGTGACGACCATCCAGAGCACCTTTTTTGGGGGACGGAGGACAGAAAAGATATTTTTTGAATCAGCCTATATTTATACATTTGGTATAAAATAAAATTGAAAATAACCCAAGAATTTTAAAATATTTGAATAGTCAAAATACCTTTGCTAAGAACTCAAATCTTTGTGCTAGTTGGAGTTTTTCATTTTAATTTTGACTTTATTTAATTTTATTAATTTTAATGAGAAAGAAATAACAGTGAGAGTTTCAAAACAGTAGCACAGCCACAATAATTAGTACAATGTCTATTGTTGTCTTCATAGTAGTTGTTCAGAGTACAAGATGTAGACATGATAACTTTTCTAAACGCTATTGGTATAATTCTTTCTTCTCATTGAACTAAGAGAAAGCAGTTGTGTGCATAGTCCAATAGTCCATAACAGCAGTGGGTTATCAGCAGAAGTGGCAGTGTCAGGCATTGTTCACTTGGGCCTTTTCCAGCTCAGTATACTTATTTGTTTTTACTTTTTATACGTTGTGGTCAAACTTTTCTTCTGGATGGTTAAGACCAAGTTAAAGCAACACCTATATAACAAAAACTGTAATTTTTGTATCTGACAGTCAGTCAGATCCTGTCAGGATTTACAACAGCTTGTAGATCTTTTGTCAGTGTTAGCCATCTGGATGAGTCATGGCCATTGCTTGACCAGTTTGCTCTCTGTGAAAGCTGCACCACAGCCAACTAGGGTGAGTTTCCATTATGCACAATGTATTGCCCTGCTCCTGCCCATCGGCGACATTCACATACACTGTGACTGGAACTCACTCCATCTTTTTGTTTACCTGTGTAGCCCCTACTCAGACCCTAACATGTGACTGATTGAAAAACCTCTGATCTCTGAGTGACGAAATCCCCTCTGTTATAGTTTATGTCTAGCTGTCCCCATAAAGCCTCATGAAGTCACGGGGTGGCTTCTGCCATGTGCCACTGTTTCTTGGAACCAGCTGAGTATGAACTGAAACTTGAGTGTTGAATATTTGTCTCAGCAATGAGAAAACACTGAGTGAGACAACATAAAAGTTCAGTCATGACACCAGAAATGTTTAAGTAACTTCTACAGGTAGAAAGAAATGATGACTAAAATTATGGTACTACATAAAAGAATAAGGAGCACTGTGTTTTATGTACTTGTATAAATATATAAAATTTTTATGGGAATTTCTTTAAAAGATAATAGTTTAAAAATAGTATAATAATAACAATAACAATAATAATACACCATGTAGTTTAGATGTATGTAAGTGGAAGGTCTGTCAATAGCATAAACAACATGGGAAATAAAAGTATAGAGATTTTTTCAGGATGTAAAGTGGTTAGAATATCACTTGAAGGTGGGCCATGATAAATTAATTTTGTAATATGTTATGAAAGCGAAACAACAATTAAAATAACAAATAAAAGAATCATACCAACAAACTAAGAAAAAGAAGATTTTATGGAATCTCAAAAAAAACAAAACAAAACAAAAAAAACTTACTTCCGAACTTCCTGTCCCAGCCCAGCCCAAACCCCACTGCTGGGAGCTGAGCCTGTGCACCCGCCGCGGGTAAGCCCCTGCGCCCCTCTGCCCCGCCTCTGCGTTCCCG
>PVJA010033899.1:0-22918 GCA_004027025.1 Myocastor coypus | reverse complement strand
TCCTTCTTCTTCTTCTTCTTCTTCTTCTTCTTCTTCTTCTTCTTCTTCTTCTTCTTCTTCTTCAGACAGGGGTCTCAATATAGAGTTCAGACTGGCCTTGAACTCACTTTTGTAGCCCAAGCTGGTCTCAAACCCATACCAATCCTCCTGCCTCAGCCTCCCAAGTGCTGGGATTATAGGCATGTGCCACTACACCCAGATACCGGGTTCTTTTTGAACTGCAGCTTCCCCCCTCTTCTTAATGAGGTAGAAATCACATTGAACCGACACAGCAGGAACTTGAGTGAGATTGCCCTGCCCTACTACTCTCCTGAGAGCCTTGCTGATCTGCACCCCACCCACATACCATCATTGCAAAAAATGACAAAAGGAAAGAACAAAAGATAATTTCAGACTAAACAAGTGCAGGGGACAAGGCCTTGAAGAACTTAGAAGTCACACATCTGAAATTTCTGAGATGATAACAACTGAAGTAAAGAAACAACTCCATCAGGCTATGGAGGAAATCAGATTAGAAATAATCTTTCAGGGTAAAAAAAGAAAATGACAACAATCATGAAAGAATTGCTCAGTACATCAAAGAAGGACACAGATAAAAAATAGAAGGGAATAGGAAAATGATGGAATAATTGAATGAAATGAATAATATGGGGAAAATAAAATTCATAAAACAGATTCAAGAAGATATCCAGGACATGAAAAATTGTACTGAAAGCTGGCAAAACCACTTGAACAAAACAGAAGATAGAATTTCAGACCTTGAAGATAGCATTACAGCTAGTAAACATAAAAGAAAATATCGCTTAAAAATAATAAGAAACTAGGAAATAACAATACAACAGTTGAAATATGATGCAAAGAAAAACAATATAAGACTAATCGGTACCAAAGAAATAGCTAGCGATAACACGAAAGACATAAAATTGTTTGTAGAAATAGTACCAGAAAATTTCCCAAGCATGGGAAAAGAATCTGATATATAGATAACTGAAGAGCTCAAGCTAGCCATAATCAAAATAAATCATCTCCCCGGCACACAATAATGAAGATCATAGAAACTGAACAAAAGAACAGAATGTTAAAAGTTGTTAGAAAAAACAGAACACCTGCAATGCAAAGCTAACTCTCTGGACCTTCAATCACAACAGATTTGTCAACACAGACTACCAAATCAAGAAGAGCTTGGAGTAAGATATTTGAAGTTTTTTTTTTTTTTTTTTTTTTTTTAACCAGTGATTGAACTACTCAGGCTCTTGTGCTTGCCAGGCAAGCACTTATTCCACTCAGCTATCTCTCCAGTGCCCCATATTTGAAATTCTGAAAAAGAAAACAAAAAAACAAAAAAAACTTCAACTCAGTGGCTTCCCAAATTTTCTGTTCAAGATTATTGGAACACAGGAAAGGGATTGACCATGTATAGTGTGCCTAAGGAGAGTCACCTAGAGAGAAAACATTCTCTTGGGCTTTCACAGGGAGCAAACTGGTCAAGCAATGGCCATGACTCATTCAGACACCTGACACTGACAACAATACTACAAAGCACTGTACATGGGTTCTAAGTAAATCCTGAGGAGGATTTGACTGATCTGGAGAGATACAGAAGTTACATGTTTTGTTACACAGGTCTTGCTTTAACTTGGCCTTACCCACCCAGCAGAAAAGTTTAACCATGAGACATAAAACTTAAAGCTGAGCTATAAAAGACTTAAATTAATAGTTTCCAACATTGCCAGTTTTGTCAATAACCCACTGTGATTATGGAACATTGCACTATGTATACAACTACTTTCTCTTAGTTCCATAAGAAGAAATTTTTTGTACCAATAGCGATTAGAAAAATTATCACATCTACACCCTGTGTTCTGTATAACTACTACAAGGAGAACAATATACATTATATCAATTATTGGGAATGTACTAATGTGTTTTGAAGCTGTCACAGTGTTATTTCTTATTGAAAGTAATAAAAGATAAAAAAGAAAATAACTTTCAATCCAGATTTTTATTTTATGTATTTGATATAGGATCACACTGCACAGTTCAAACTCATATTGATTTTCCTGCTTTTAGCCTCCCCAGCACTGAGATTATAAACATGTGTCACCACTCCCAGTCTCTGTGGCCAGCTCAGTGTGTCTGGGGGCAGGGCCTGTGCAACATGTGGTGCTAGGGATGAAACCCCAGTACCTGTTTACCTAAGCAGATCCTTGGTCTGCTGAGCTAACTCTCTGGACCTTCAATCCATATCCATGTATGCTGCAAACCTATCAAATTTACTGGAGATATTAGATATGTCCATGGCAAAGAACAATTGAAGAAATTCATGACAACCAAACTAACCCTACAAAGAACAGGTACATAATTTTGGAAGAGACAAAAAAATGATCACAGCTTCAAGTACAACAGAAGAGAACTACTAAGCAGAACAAGTGATTAAGCAAAGGGGGAAAGTAGGGAACCTACAGTAGGGAAATAACATGACAAAGAGAAGCCAACACATACCAATTATAACTATCAATGTAAGTGGCCTCAATTCACCAATCAAAATAAGCAGACTGGCAGAGTGGATCAAGGAATAAAATCCAGTAATATGCTGTATACAAGAGACACATTTATCTAAAAAATCAACACATTGAACATCAAAGGAGGAAAAGTGATACTCCATGTGACAAGAATCCCCCTAAAACGCAGGGGTAGCTATTCTGGTTAATAATAATGTCCACTTCAAACCAAGTGTGATTAGAAAGGTCAAGGTCACTACGTGCTTCTTAAGGGCAAAATTGCAACAGGAAGTGGTAACAATTATAAATATATATATGCCCAATATAGGAGCACCAGCTATAAAAGACCAATTTTAACAGACACGAAAGATCTAATGAACAATACCAGAACTGTATTAGGGGACTTTGTCAGCCCATTGTCACAAAGAGCTAGATTAACCATGTAAAAAATAAGCAAAGATATAATAGAACTGAATCAAATTTGTCAAGAAATGGACTTAGACCTCTATAGAGTGTTCCACCCAACACTGTCAGAATACACAATTTTTTTCCACTACACATGGATGTTCTCCAAAATTGACCATGTGCTAGTATAGAGTATGCTTAAGTAATTACAAAGGAATCAAAAGTATCCTATGCATATTATCAGACCATAGTTCAATGAAACTTTAAATTGAGAAAAGAAAGCAAAAACTCTACAAATACATAGAAACTAAATAATATCCTACTGAACAATCAATAGGACACAGATGAAATTAAAGTAGAAATGAAACAATATTTATAATAAAATAAATATGCTGATACATCTTACTGGAACCTGTGAACTGCAATGAAAGCAGTCATAAGAGGGAAATTTATGGTGATAAGTTTTCACATCAGGAAAATAGAATGAACCCAAATAAACAATCATATGTTACACTTCAAAATCCTAGAAAAGGAAGAACAAGTCAAGTCCAAAGCCCAAAGAAGGCAGGAAATTAGAAAGATTGAAGCAGAAATAAATGCAATGGAAATGAATAAAACAATACAAAGAATTAATGAATCAAAGAGTACCTTCTTTGAATTAATAAATGAAATTAATAAACACCAATTTGATAAACTTCATTGAAAAAACGAAAGAAAAAATTCAAATTCGTGCAATGAGGAATGAAAAGAGTGAAATCACTATAGACTCTGTAAACATTCAGAGAATTACCAATACCCATTTCCAGGATCTTTACAGAATGATCCTGGAATGGAAAATATAGAAGAAACAGACATTCTTAGATACACACAAGCTACCAAAGAAACAAAAATTCTGAATAACCCAGTATCAGCAAATGAAATTAAAAATGTAATAAAAATCTTAGCAACAGAGAAAACCCAAAGTCCTGATTGATTCACAGCTGGCTTCTACAAGAAATTTAGGGAGGTCCTAATGCCAACTTTTCTAAAATTCTTTATGAACTTCCAAGAGAAGTAGTTCTCCCCAACTCATTTCTGGAGGTAAATGTTATTCTGATACCAAAGGCAGAGGAGAATTCAACCAAAAAATAGATCTACAGGCCAATTTCTCTGTTATATGTCATTATGTATCGGTGCCAAAAGAAACGATGAGAAGACCTGATCAGTTCAACTCAGAGGTCTCCCTGAGATCTGTCTCTCTTGAAATGAGCCCCGACCTTCAGAAGTTTCTCACTTTTATTTAGGGCCAAGGAATATGCTCAGAGGCATAATTACTTTAGTAAAGATGGGCTACAATCTCTGACCTCCATTTGGCCCGTGCTAGGTTAACACAAATGCTAATTGACAAGATTCCAAGCAGGAGACAACCATTAACATTCCAAACAAGGGAGGAGACAACTATCAAGGAGCCATCAGGATAAGCTGTTATTTGTCTCCTTGGACCCCAGGTTACTGGAATCCCCAAGTAACTCACTACAAACTGCCCCTGGGCTTTGTTTATTATTCTCCACTTCTTCTTCTTTTTTTTTTTTTGTCTTTTTGAGACAGGGTCTCGCTATGCAGTTGAGGCTGGTCCTGAGCTCACTTTTGTAGCCCAGGCTGGTCTCGAACTCACACCAATCCTCCTGCCTCAGCCTCCCGAGTGCTGGGATTACAGGCGTGAGCCACCACGCCCGGCTCCACTTCTTAAGATGTTAATTTCTTAACTCTACATTTCTCTAATGAACAGAGACACAAAAATCCTTAAGGAAATATTAGCAAATGGAATGCAGCAAAGAAGATTATACATTGCAACCACGTGGGATTCATCCTAGGAATGCAGGGATGGTTTCATATATGCCAACCCATAAGTGTAATACACCACATCAGTAGAGCCAAAAACCATATGATCATTTCAACAGATTCAGAAAAATTGTTTGACAAATTCTATCACTTATACATGATAAAAACAATACAGAAAATCAGAATAGATGGTCTTACCTCAGCCTGATAGAAGTGATCTATGACAAACCACAGCCAGCATCATATTAAATGGACAAAAATTCAAAGCCTTCACTTTAAGATCAGGAAAAAGAGAAAGTCACCACTCTTGTTCAATATAATTCTGGAAGCATTGGCCAGAGCAATTAGACAAGAGAAATATATAAAAGGAATAATGATTGTTGGGCCGTCGAGATAGCCCAGCAGTCTAAGCTCCTGCCTAGGCAAATGCAAAGACCTGGGTTCAATCCCTGGTACCTGGGTGTGCTGAGCCAGCCATTAAAACCAGGCATGGTGGTACATGCCTGCAGTCCCAATACTGTGGAGGTTGAAAAAGGAGAATCATTGCAAGTCTGAGCTGTGTAGTGAGATACTGAGTCCAATACATTAAAAAATAATAATGATTATTAAATCTATAAGTCTCTTGGTGGAGGTTTGGGGAGCCTTTTATGTATAGTATCATTCCATCTAGAAATAATGGTAATTTCACTTCTTTTCCCATAAAAGTTGCTATATTAAATATATTCATGCCTTTCTCTTATGCTCCAGATATTTATAATAATATATTCATGTCAAACCAACATGAGATCATCAGTTAAATGATAATTTTCTCATCATGTTATGATTGTTAAGTGATACTGCTACATATGACTGTTGATATCAAATGTTCTTTGTAAAGGTTTAACTACTGTCTGTTAACAGTCTATAGGAATTTAACTGCTAAAGTGTCCATGGTTGATAAAAATAACAGTTCTCTTATTACATTTTAATTTCAAGGTGATCGATACTCAGATAAAATTCTGATAATCAAATACTAATATAGACCCAGATTCTCCTGACCAAACAACTATTATTAATTCCTATTATGTCTCAGTCTTCTCCAAACACTTTATGCCAAACTAAAGATAGGTTTCCACCCTCAGACCCCACAGGGAAACTTATGTAACCTGACTTTCTTTGTCTTCAGTAATAGAGTCCAAAGTTAACTATACACAAGTGCCAACTTTTGCTGTGACACTTGGGACTCCCATCAAATTAGGACCTTAACAAGCTAATGCCTATAGAGTAGATATGCTGCCACCTGGGCTCTTTTTGTAAGTGTGACCAAAAATGACACTGGGCATGAACCTGCCCCAACTTCAGCCACCACTGGGACCTGGTTCCATCTATAAGCTCAAGGGTCACTAGAAATTCAACAGACCTGTCTGCCAGAGAGTGGGTAAGTCACTGAATTCCCTGCCCTCACAGGAAAACTCGCTACAGCCAGATCCATTAATACTTGATCTTCTTGGTCTTGCCGCTGAAGAGGAACAATAAAACGTGGGGTCTGTGGCTTACATTGAGGTATCTTTTTCAGAGTCCCAATTCTTGCTGGACATCTCAGGCAAAGAACTTTTCTAGCTGACATGGGCACTGCCTATAGTGTTCAAGGCCCTGTATTAGATCTACAGTCTCCATAGTGCGTGTTGACAGCTGTCCTACATGATGCCTTTGGACAGGATCATTCCCTGCTGAACCCAGACACTGTTCTTCACTCATATTTCCTTGTAAACCCAACCTACTCCATACCTCTCATGGGGAGAGATCTCAGCCAAAAGCTCCATCTCCCTTTCACCTCTCTTCCCACAGTCCTCATCCTATAAACCTAACCTCAATACATAGCCAGCTCCTCCCTCCCCCTTCCCTTGTCGACACTTCTAGTCCCACTCATACCATATATGCTATTCCTACACTGATGTGCCTCAGAGGTCCTGTGGCATTTCCCAATAACTGATAGCCCCCAAACATCAGAGGAGACTCAAGCCCATCATTCATTACTTCCTTACTCATCCCCTTCAACATTGTCATGGTACAATGGCATATTCGGATCATAGATCCCTTCTTGCTTTGACTCAGACCACCAAGCTCATCAAGTATTGCCTGTACATGCCCATTCTAAGGCCTAACTTCACTGACATCCCAGTCATACCCCGAAACACACACACCCATCCTCTTCTTAAAGGCTTTTAGCCACTGATATTTCCCTCTTACCACTCCCCTCTTCCCAAACCTCACATGTTCCCTTGTTCCAAACTCACTTGATTCAACACACCTCCAGATAAGCAACACAAAATAGA
This sequence comes from Myocastor coypus, assembly GCA_004027025.1. NCBI lineage: Eukaryota > Metazoa > Chordata > Mammalia > Rodentia > Myocastoridae > Myocastor > Myocastor coypus. The sequence goes on along the minus strand of PVJA010033899.1, from coordinate 15,876 downwards.
CACACAGCTGTTTCTGTGTGGCACCTTGATAAATGAAGCTCTGTTTTACCATGGTTCACTCCTCTTCTAAGGCCTCTTGCCAAGCTTGCTATTATGCTCACAATAGTCCCCTTCATTTCCACCATCTGCAATACTGTCACCAGAATAACAAACCCAAATTTTAACCAAGTGCTTTTCTCAGATTACTCTTACCAGGCCTTGTTCCAACCATGATAGCTCTTACCAGGCCCCTTCAACCATGACAACTCCTCACCCTGGTCTCCAGACTCTTGGCTCATGACACTCTTGGTCAGCATGATGTATCCAGATGATTTCTTTGCCATTTTTCTATCAAATAGAGTTTGGAATGATAGGATTCAAAGTTTCTCATGTACCCTGCCCCAAACACTCTTTGTCTTGTTTTCCCAGGAAACCTGCTCCAAAACTCTATTCCCCTCAGCCTCATGCAGAGCCAAATCTCAAATCACAGAATAAGTCCACCTGACTTTGACCTGGGCAAGCAACCAGAGAAAGTCTCCTTTGTTAACATCTAATGTCCCCCATAGACTGGGTAGCCCTTCCAGGGTTAGCTCTCCCTCAGCTGTTCAAGCTCACAGACACCCTCCCCACTCCTTAAAAAGCCCTGTGCTTTGCCTTGTTTGCTGCTACCTTGATCTGCTAGACAGTTAGACTACTTTTTGTCCCCAGTAAATCTTTTACTCATGTCAGAATGCCTGATCTGGTTGATTGCAGGCTTCGTACCTAACATAAGGAACAGGTAGAAAATATTTTTTCCCACATTGTGGATTGTCTTTTAACTCTGTTGTTGGTGGTTTCCTTTGTTGTGCAAAAGCAATTAAGTAAGGTGATTTCTCAGTTGCTGATTCTTTGTGATTATTCCTTTGCAGTGGGGTTTTATTCATAGTCTTTGCCTGCACCAATGTGCTTAAGAGTTCTACCAATTCTTTATTCAAGCTGAGCTAATGTTTTTGTTTTAATACTTAGATCTTTGATTCACTTCAAAGTTAGCATAGTGAATGGTAAAAGATATCGGTCCAATTATAATTTTGGCCTGTGTAGATCCAGTTTTTAAGGAACCATTTATTAAAGAGGCAATTTTTCTTTCCAGTGAATGTGTTTGGCACCTCTGTCAAAGATAGGTGCCTCAGTATGACTGAAGTTGTTTCTGCATCTTTTTATCTGTTCCACTGATCTTCAGGTTTTTTTTTTTTTTGCCAGTACCATGCTATTTTAGTCATGGTAGCTTTATAGTATAATTAACTTCCGGTCAGGGATTGTGATGCTACCTGCCTTGCCTTTGTTGCCCAAAATTACCTTTCTTCTGTCTCCAAATAAATTTTAGCATCATTTTTTGTAGTTCTTGGAATTTTGATAGGAATTGCACTTGGAAGCATTCCATTTTCACTGTATTGGTTCTGTCTATCGAAGAACAAGTGATATCTTTCAATTTTCTGATGCCCTCTTTGTTCTTCTTTTTCAGAGTACTGTAGTCTTCAATGTAGAGGTCTGTTACTCCTTTCATTATATTGATTCCTAGGTATTTTAACTGCTATTGAGAATAGTGTTTTTCTCCAGTTTGTCCCTCAGGAACTTTGCTATTTATGTACAGGATGGCTATTGATTTTTGAGTGTTAACTTTGTAGCCAGCTATATTACTTTTGCTTATTAAATCCAGAAATTTTATGTTGAAGTTTTGGGGACTTCTATGTGGAGTATTATGTTATCTGTAAGTAATGATAATTTAACTTCTTTCCTATTATTATTTTTTTCTCTCATCTAATATCTCTGGCTAAACTTGCTAGAACTATACTGAATATATAGGGATAGTGGACATCTTTGTATTGTTCCTGATTTTAAAGAAAAGCTTTCAGTTTTGGTCCCTTTAGTATGATGCTGACTGTTGGTTTGTAATAGCTGACTTTTATCAGACTGAGATAGAGATCACTTATTCCAATTTTGTTTTGGGCATTTTCATGATGAATGACTGTTAGACTTTGCCAAAAAGTTTTTCTGCATATCTTGAGATGATAATTTGATTTTTCTCCTTGGCTCTGTTAATATGGCATATTATATTTATTAATTTGCATATGTTGAACCATCTCTGAATCCTTGGGATGAATCTCACTTGGTCATGGTGTGTGATCTTCTTGACGATTTGCTGCATTCTGTTTGCCAGTAACTTACTGAACACTTGCATCTATGTCCTTTAGGAGTTCATTCTGCTTTTGCTTCTTGAGGGATACGGTGCCTCTACCCTGAGCTGAATATGAGTTTTCCTTGATTTTTCAGTAAGTTATAAAACTATTGCACACTTGGAAAGCCATAGTTAAAAACAAGATCATTTCTTTCGTAGAGACTGATCAATGGCTTCCCAGATGTCTGCAAAGCTCTGGGAAGGTTAACTTGTGCATATCTTTCTAGAATTGACCGTTTCCAAAGTCTTCATGTTGCTTGTTTTGCTGGCTGATTGATTGTATGTGTAGGATGTTTTAAGATAGAAGACATGATATGAATATTCAATTAGTGACATATTACTCAAAGTTTTATTCATAAGATGATACTTGCATTAGTAGAGTTCAAAGAGAAGTATGAAAGGAAAAATTGCTTTACAATTTTTTTTGTTGAAATTTTGAGGTAATTTTCAATGTCTGTTTTGGGGTTGTTTTGTATGCATATTATGCCTCCACATTTATCCTTTTTTTTTTCAGTTTGTAAAACTGTAGACTGTGGAGTTGTCCTAACTGTGGTCCTGTAAGTATATGTGGAATTGAAAAATATAGTTTTTGTACCATGTTGACAATTTTCTACTTTTTCTTTACTGTGGTTCTTTTCTGTAAAGTACGTGTTAAATGGGTCAAGAATGGTGTGTTTGGAGAGCATAATCAATAATGCCTTTATTATTGATAAGAGAATAAGGTAGATACACAAGATTTCCTCCTAACATCTTGGTATACAATTTTTATGGTTAGTGGCTCTCCAAATGTCCTCCTCTGAAGACTTACAGAAAAGCAGAAATAAGCTGATTTATCAGTGTTCTCTCAATGTCCTCTTGGGCTAGTTCTCTATAATGTGTTCAAGCAAAGCAAATGCTCAGAAAAGTGCTTGCTCCTAGACCATAGCTTGAGAATCGCTATTTTAGGAAGAGCCTGCCTCTTTTTCTCATAACTTTTAGTGAGACAGAATGCCTGACAGTGTTGGTATCCAAGTGCTGAGTATTCTGTGAGTTCAGCATATTGAATCTAAATCCTTCATGAAGCTTGCTTTCACTGCTAGCTTCACATGGCACTGACTCTGCAAATCATATGATGCCCAGGAGGGTTGGGCACCCATGTGACAGAGCATCATTAGCATAGCACTTTACTGGGTAGCACTGAGAGAGCTGGGTTGTCTTCCCTGAGAGAACTTCTGACCTGGGCACAAGATTTTTATTCTACCATTTTTGTCAGTATCATCGGTTATGATTAATATTCCCTACATAAAGAAATTTGTATTGGAAAAATATATGACTTTTTAGTTTTAAATCTATTTTACTTTCTGGGATTAAAAAAATGTCAAAACATCCATGCAATAAAAATAAATGAATGAAAAACATCTTAATATTTTATTGTCATCATAGAAAGAAAGGCAATGAAATGAAAAACTAAGGAATCTACTTTTTTGTGCTGTTTCCCTCTGTGACAATAATTTATTTGGGAAACCTCTCAGATAATTTCTATCAATTACAATGAATCTCATTTTTGAGATAAATAAATAAATAAGTAGGTGTATAGAAGAAGCTTGATATTAACTACTTGAAATTAGGAATATTTAAACAATACATAGCCAAACACTTGCTATATTACAAGGATTAGTTAACTACAGCATTATTATTATTATTATTATTTTTTTTTCTGTCTGTAGGTTATATCTTAAAACTAACACTGACTCATTTACATTTGGAAGGAACCATTGATCCTATGCCCAGAAATCAAAGCTCAAATTTACCTCTAATCCATCAGGTCAAATAACAACAAAACTACAAAAGAGCACTGTCTTCATCCTTTGACCTTTTATTAGGAGAGTTAAGTCCATAAACAAATGTTAAATAGATAGCTGAACCATGTTGGCATGAAGGAACACCACATCCTAACCTTCCCAGAGCATTTGCATGTTTTAAGAATATTGGAGTAGGATCAGAGAGTTATAAAATGTCCTTAAAGGAGAATAAACTCACGAAGCAAGGTGAGAATGTAGGAATAAGTGAAGAGAGTCATGAACAGGAAAGCTGATGTACAGTGTTTCAAGAGAGTCAGAGAATGTATGAGGCTCTGGTACAGATGTGTATATGAAGCCAGGTTAAATAACTGTGAAGCAAAGAACAAGTTAAGGCAGTTCATCTTGCCAATAGGTAAAAAAGATAATGATAAGGCCTATGTCCAAGGAAGAAGTTACCGCCATGGTGATTTTAAAAAATGACCAAGACATTTATTTTTCTTTTTTCTTCTTCTTTCTTTTGTCTTTTTGAGACAAGGTCTGGCCTTGAGTTCACTTTTTGTAGCCCAGGCTGGTCTTGAATTTGCACTGATCCTCCTGCCTCAGCCTCCCAAGTGCTGGGATTACAGGCATGCACCACCACCCCGGCTATTTTTCTTTTGTTCCCCAAATGTAAAATATGCAACTATATATAATTTATTTGCCAGTCTGGCACAGCATGTGGTACCAGGGATCGAAGCTGGGTTCTTGTGTATGCCAGGCAGGTGCTTAAAAACCACTGAGCTATCTCCATGGCCCAATGCATAATTTATAATCTGAGATAGTGAAACTAGTTTTCAGGGCGTGTGGAATCAGCATGAATTCTAAGGTTTTTTTTTTTCATTTCCAAAAGAAGCGTTACTGTATAGGAGAGAAAATAGAGGAGACTTACAAAACATCTATCAAAGAGAAAAACACAATGCCTTTCCTTGGAAAGATAAAAACATTCTGTTTACAGGAGAAGAAAATCAAGTTGATATTCATGTACTCATTTTTTCTGTAAAAGATAAAATGGTGGTAGACTGTGTGTGTATAAAGGACAGTGGCATGACCCTACCCTTCCCTCCCATCAGCCTGAAGCCCGAGATGCAGATACTTTGGTGCCCGGCAGCCTAATCTGCATGCTCTGGCAGCTCTGACTAACGGGAAGTCCCTCATGTATGGTGACCATTCCCTGCAGATTCTCAAGGCAGACTGCATTTGCCTGATGATGTTGAGTCTATTACAGCAGGTCAGGGAGGCTTTGGGACAGTAATGGGTGAGTATGTACTGAACATTTAAATATATGATTAAAAACAGACAAGTAATGCTCAATGTCCACAGAAAATTTTTCCACCAATTTGTTGGATGCTTTCTTTTACCACCACTGTTCAAGAGGTGGATTGAAAATGCGTGTGGAAGTGAAAGAGAAAGAATTCGTGTACTCAGGGATGGAGAAGAGGATTTTGGAATGTGAACAGTGGTGGAGAGTGTGCAGAAGTCTGGGTCCCCAGGGAAGCTCTGGATCTGTTGTCTCCTGGAAATGGTGGGACAGTGTAGGCAATCCAACATTTGTGAGCATGTTAAGATCAATAGTACGATGCTTCTTAAATTCTGGGTGGGGCTTGCCGAGGAGCTTTGCCACTCAGGGAGTGAGGGAGTAGTAGGGATGGCCCCGAAGGGAGCTCTCCTGCTGGAGGACTTCATTCCAGTACTGTGTTAAGATTCATCCTGTGCTCACCTTGGCAGCATGCATACAAAACCTGGAATGATACAGACAAGGTCAGCGTGGACCCTGTGCATGATGACATGAATTTGTGAAGTGTTCCATATATTTAGATTGAAATATTAAAATAAATACTAAATCTTCTGAAAGAGGGAATAGGTTGCCTTCTTGAAGATACAGGTATAGCTCAAGATTTTATGATCAAAACTCAGATTTTAGGATAAATATTACAAAGTATCAAGAGCTTCGATCTTATTTTATTAAAAAGCTTTTGCACAGTGAAAGAAGTCATCAATAGACTGCAGAGAGACAATCTAAAGAGTGGGGAAAACCTTTCTGCCAGCTTTCTTCAGACAAAGGGCTAATATCTAGAATATAGAAGCTCAAAAGAGTCAGATCCCTAAATTTAAAGACCCAGTCCAGTAGGGGCATCTGAAATGTATAGACATTTCTCAGATGAATACATAGAAATGGCAAATAAACATAAGAACAAATGTTTAACATCACTGATCTTTCAAGGGATACAATTTTTTAAAGACACATTTATTCAGTGTCATGATCAGACTATTACATTTAGCAACCAACAACAGCATGGGTGTAAAAAAGGTCTACAATAAAACCCTTTCTTGGAATGCTTTACACTGTTCACAGACCAGAAGCTAAACTAACGTGTTATACAGTTAGTCACAAGTGCAGTCCTTGAATTTTTGCCCATATGCGTGAGTATTGCCTAAAACATGTCTTCTTTGTAGCAGCTAGGCCCTGCCTCCACTGTGCTTGGCTGAGTTTTCAAAGCTGTTGTAACCTGTAGCTTTCCTGTCATTTCTCTGGCTCTCCTCTCCTAAGCTTTGTTTCCTGAAAGTGTTTAAAACCTGCCACTGACATAGCTACTGCTGCTGCTAGAGCCATCATCACCACCTATATTTTGTGGTTTGGTAAAATATTGACCTCCATCATACTAGGGCCCAGAGCTTCTGCCTCCAAAGTTTCCTCTTTTCATGGGCCCAAAATTGGAAGATTGACTGTTGTAATTGCCAAATTCATTATAGCTTCCATCACTACCAAGTCTATTGTGGCCATCTCCACTGTCACTATATCAACCCCACCATGGCACCACCAAAGCCAGATTAACCACTGTAGTTTCTTCCACTATTGAAACTGTCATTGCCACCAAAACCACCTCCACAATCACCACCAAAATTTCCACAACCACTTTGACCTCTTCGGCTAGATGAAGCACTAGCCATCTCCTGCTTTGACACGGTTTTCCTCACTTCACAGTTGTGGCTTTTCACAGTGTGGTATATTTGAATGACAATCTTATTCTACAGAAACATGGTCATCAGAGGTTACAAGAGCAAAGCTCCTCTTCTTTCTACAGCCTCAGTCTGTCATAATTTGAATCACTTCGATTTTTCCATATTGTTCAAAATAGTCTTGTAGTTGATTTTCTTCAGTATCTTCTTTAATGCCACCAAGAAAGAGCTTATTAACTGTTAAAGGGGCATCTGGTCTTTGAGAATCTTCTCTTGAGACAGCTCTCTTTGGTACCACAACTCTTCTGTCCACTTTGTGTGGCCTTGCATTCATGGCTGCATCTACCTCCTCCACAGTGGCGTAAGTGACAAACCCAAAGCCTCTGGTATGCTTGGTGTGTGGGTCTCTCATTACCACACAGTCTGTGAGTGCTCCTCATTGCTCAGAATGGCTCCTCAGACTCTCATCAGTTGTTTCAAAGCTCAGCCCTGTGATGAAGAGCTTCCATAGCTGTTTGGGCTCCTTGGGAGATGTTGGAGTCCCTTCCTGGTTCTTGTCTTGGCCTAAGAAGTCTAAATTTATAATCCTAAAAATATGTTATTGGAATTCCACCAAGTTAATTCCAATCTACCACTCTCAGTGCTACCCATGGCAATAACAAAGACACTAAGACACTGGGGAGCCAAGGGGCCCTAAGTCCAGTCACGAAGATGGCTTTCTGGAACAAAGAGGGCAACCCAGGGATGCACCTGGGTTTTATTCAGTGGAGGAGGAGGAGTGACTTGAGCAAGGGAATTGTGAGAAGAAGGTGAGCACTGTGAGCTGGGCTAGGCAGGTGGTGTGCATTTACCTCTACCATATGCAGAGAGGATACACAGAGGAAGTAATTTGCAGTATGCTATTGATGTAGAATCTAATATTTTAGGGGTCTGGTGCTTCAACTCTGCTGTGTAATCTTTCAAGCCCCCAGCAGTCATAGTCTCTATCTCAAGGCTCTATCCCAGCTGACAGCATGGAGCATTGGCTCTTCGTCCTGTCCCAACCTAGCTCATATTGTAGAGCAACAGGTGTGGGTTATCAGAGAAACATGCATGCCATCTTCAAAAATTACCATCAGCACCTCAGCTAGACCAGTAAACACTGCTTAAGGTCAATTGAAAGAATAATGAGAAGTCCTAGCCAGTTCTGTACATATCAGGACAATGAGACAGGGTTAGGCTCAGTCAAAATGGAGACAATAGCTCACCTTTCGAGAAGAGCTGTTCAGGGTCCTCCATAGGGAGACTCTGACTTAGATATGAAGGCAGTCACAAGAGAGACTGACGATGCTTCCTCAGCGGTGTCCACCAGCAGAGAGGCTCAAGAGATGCAATTAAGACAGTGCTAAAATTCCATGTCACTACAGAAAAAGTGGCTATTATCAAGAAATCAATCAATAACAAATTTTCAAGGGGCTATGGAGAAAAAGGAACACTTTTCTGCTGTTGGTGGGAGTAGACTGGTGAAACCACTGTGGAAATCAGGGGAGATTGCTAAAATAAATGAACAAACAAACAAACAAACAAACAAGCAAACAGAAAAGTAGAAGTTACATTCAGCCCAGCTATTCTCCTCAGTATCTTCCTGAAAGAATTAAAAGAGTCATGCCACCAGGATATATGCACACTCAAGTTTATAGCAGCACAGCATGTAATAGGTATATCTTGGAAACAGACCTTTTGTTGAGCCAGCATTGCACTAAGGTGTGCAGCAGGATCCAGGCGTGCGAGCCACTGCTGCTGCCTGCTGAGCACGGGCTTGGGAGTCCTGCTGACCTCCCCCACCCATCTTCTGTTTTACTCTCTAGGGTCAGTTTATTGTTGAGTATATGTAACAAAATGTGAATGTTTTGATTTGAAAAATCTCTTATTTTAGAAGTTTTATATTTATAGAAAAGTCAGAAATAGATAGGAGAAGAATTTTTCTTCCAGTTTCTTCTACTATAAATATCCTTTTGGGGCCAACCAAATAGCTCAGTGGATTAAAGCACCTGCAAGCAGGTGCAGGAGCCAGGGTTTGATTCCTAGGCCTGCCATGCAGGCCCCTCTCCAGGGCTCGCAACTGAGACTGGGTGTGGTGGCGCGAGCCTATAATCCCAGCTCTTAGGAGGCTGTAAACAGGCGGATCACTATGAGTCTGATGTAGTAGTGAGACCCTGAACACTCTGTAGATCCTTCTCTAAAATACAACAAAAAAAAAATCTCATTCTGATACTTTTTTCACAATTAAGAAACCAACATTAAAAAAAAAAAAAAAAAAAAAAAAAAAAAAAAAAAAAAAAAAACCAACAAAACAAAACAGAAACTAACATGGATACATTATTCACTAAAATAAGTACTTCGTCCTCACATCTCCTTTATTTTTCCTTTAATGTCTTTTTTCCCTCTTCCAGGATGCAATCTAGGATGTCACATTGTTTTCTTTTTTAAGAGAACAAAAAATATTATTAAGGCAGAAAAATTGCAAGTGATATAGAATTTCACTTAACAAAATAATATGAATTTTGTAGTATTTATTGTAATATATAGCATTGTTTTCCAACTAGTTGTTCATATTACCAGATATATGCATGTAAAATTAGAAGTAAAAAAAGAAAGAAATATGTAAGAAATTAAGAGGAGCAAAAGCTCAAAGAATTAAAATAGGAGACAAAGCAAATTAAGCATTAATTGCTCCTCTCCATAAGCACAAAGCCACAGTGCAGTTGTCCACATCATCCTGCTTACATACATAGATATCCCCCCTTCCCCCTCCCTCTCCTCTCCTCAACTCAGTAATTTCCTCCTTTTGGATAGGTCCATTCCCTTTTCTCAACAATGTTACATTATTCCTAGTGATTCCTTTAGTATTTGGTCTGTTAGGCTCTCAGGCTTTCTTTGTTTTTCATGATTTTTAATAGTTTTTAGGCGTAGTGGTATTTTGTAGACTAGCCACTGTGGTAATCAACTTTCCAGCACGGTAACAAAATTCTTGAGATAGTGAACACAAAGGGAAAATGTGCATCTTTTCTCACCCTCCTGGAAGCTCCAGTCCTGATGCTCTCAGCCTGGGGTGAGGTAGAACATACTGAGAGAGGGGGTAGGGGCAAAATGAAAGAAGGTCAGAAGCAAAAGAAAGGAAGGAAAGGACCAGGGGTACACAGTCCTGTTCAAGGGCACACCCAGTGACCCAAAGACCTCCCACAGGCTTTGCCTTTCTTTCCCTGTGGATAAAATAATTTTATGTACTTTTATTTTATGTTTCATATCTCTTTTTTTGAGACAGAGTCTTGGGGCTGGAGAGATAGCTCTGTGGCGCAAATGCCTGCTTGGCAAGTGGAAGGTTGTGAGTTTGAACCCCGGTCCCACAAAAAAAAAAAAAAAAAAAAAAAAAAAAAAAAAAAAAAAAAAAAAAAAAAAAAAAAAAAAAAAAAAAAAAAAAAAAAAAAAAAAAGAAAAAAAAAGAAAAAAAGAGACAGAGTCTCATTATATAGCTCAAGTTGGCCTTGAATTCAGGACAATCCTCCCACCTCAGCTTCCCAGGCACATGCCACCATGCCTGGCTTTGTATCTTTTCTTTAGTACATAGTTTTTACAAAGATTAATGAGCATAATTTTGATAGATGTATATATACACAACACACATTAATCATGTTCATTCCCCATGTCTCCTGTGCTCCCAGTTTTAGATATCTTGGAGGAGTTTCAATGTGTATGTTATGGTTCCGTCCATCTCTCCATTATCTGCTTTTACACCTCTCTCCCCTCCCTTATCTCCTCCTTGTATGTGGTAGCCTCCCTCTACCCTCTCGCCATCTTTCTAGATTCCATGTTTTAGGGAGTGCATGTGATGTTTGTTTGACTGAGTCAGTGTCACATCACACGACCAAATGATCTCCAGACTCACTTATTTTCTTGAAAATGAAATATTATATTTTCTATGGTTGAATAATTATTCATTGGTCATGTGTGCACCACATTTTTCATTTATGTGTTTCTGGACATCTAGACTGCTCCCACATCTTGGCTATTGTGTCCCAATAAACATGGGTGTGCAGGCATTCCTGTATTACACTCACCTTAATTCCTTTGAGTATGTACCAAAGATTTGCATAAGTTAGATCAACTGTTAGCTTTATGTTTACTTTTTTGACAGGCTGCCATACTGATTCCATAGTGCCTGCATTAACATATGTTCTTAGCTGCAGTATAAAATAATTCCTTACACTCTACATTTTTAAAAAAAATATTTTATTTTTTCTTGTTTCAGAACTTTTGTTTGTTTATTTATTTTTATAGCCAGCTCAGCCTACCCTGAGGGCAGGGCTGGTGCAGCATGTGGTGCCGGGGATCGAACCGCGGTCCCTGCAGCCGCCCAAGTTTTCTGAAGCAGGCGCTTTAGACCGCTGAGCCATCCTGCCGGGCCCACACTCTACATTTTTGCCAGATTTTTTGGTTTTCATTTGTTGATCTCAGTGTGCTTTTAATGTGCATTTCTCTAATGGCTGAAGACATTGAATTTTTTTTTTTCATATACTTATTGGTTATGGGTACCTCTCTTAAGCAAAGTCCATTTACTTGTTCACTTATTGGCTAGATTATTTGATTGCTTTGATGTATACTTTCTAAGTTGATTACATATTTTATATGTTAATTCTTTGCCAGTGAGGGCTTTCTTCCATTTTTCATGCTTTTAGTTGTTTCCTTCATTGTCAAGAAACCTTTTTATTTCATGTCACCCCAACCGTTGATTCTTGCTATTCCCACCTGTGTTTCTGAAGTCCTACTAAGAAGATCTTTGGCTGTGCTTAGCGTTTCAAGTGTTTCCCTCATGCTTTCTTTGAGCAGATTTGAAGTTTGGTTTTCTCCCAGTGTCTGGTTCATTTTGAGTTGAGATTTGTACAGGGTGAGAGATAAGTATCTAGTTTTATCATACATAAGTGTGTCCAGTTTTACCTGCACCATTTATTATAAAGGCTTATTTATTTCCAATTTATATTTTTGGTTCATTTGACTGGAATCAGAGGAAGTTGTTGCATGGGCCTGTTTTTATATTTGTCTTTTGTTCTGTTTCATTGGCTATTTGTCTGTTTTTGTGCCAGTGCCATGTTGCTTTTGTTACTATGGCTTTGTAGTATAATTTGAAATCAGGTATTGTGATGCCTTTATTCCCACTCTTTTTACATAGAATTGCTTTGGCTATTTTGAGTCTTTATGTTTGTATATGGACGTTAGTATAGTTTTTTCCTAGTTTTGAGAAGAATGTCTTTGGAACTTTTATGGAGACTACATTGAACCTTTGGTAATAGGATCACTTAGAAAGCGTTAATTCTGCAAACCTGCACACATGGGATTTCTATTCATCTTGTAGTGTCTTTTTCAAGTACTTTCTTAAGGACTGTGAGCTTCAGTGGAGAGGTCTTTCTTCTCTTTGGTTAGATTGGGAATTAAGCTTTTTCTTTTAATGATGCTATCATACATGGTTTTCCTAAATTTTCTCGGCTACTCCATCACTGATGCATATGAAAGCTATGAAAGTTTCAGTGTTGATCCTGCTAGTTTGCTGAATTAATTTGGCAGTACTAAAAGTTTTGTTGGAGTGAGTCTTCTAAGTATAGTATCATATTATCTGGAAACAAGGATTATTTGACTTCTTTTCTTCGTTGCTTTTTTTGCTGGAACAAAATATCTGACGCAAGTTAAAGAAGAAACGATTTTAGTTCATAATTTGTAGAGCCACACTTGGCTGGCTTCAAAGCAGGGCAGCATGGCAGAAGGGTGTGGGGGAGAAAAAGAAGTCCATGGCAGGGCAGGCAGGAGGCAGCGGCGGCGGCAGCAGCAGCAGCAGCAGCAGCAGCGGCAGCGGCAGTAGCTTTCCTTTCTTCATTCCTCTTTTATCCCACCCAGGCTGTGAGCATATTTGTTGGTGCTACTCACACCCACGATGGTCTTTGGCTTTCAGTAAATTCATTCAGTTACACCTAGAACTATATGAAGCCAATCAGTGGACTCATTTGCCATCACGCACTCGTAATCCACATTCACACACCCTAGATCTAGCCACCTCCACAGGTCCCCACCTATGAGCACACGAGGCTTTGCAGGACATCTAGACACAGGCCATAGCACTTTCCTATTTGCATCCCCTTTACATATTTCTCTTGACTAAATGCCTAGCTAAAACTTCAAGAATTATGTTGAATAGGAGTGGTAAAAATAGACATCCTTGTTTTTTCCTGGTCTTAGAGCATATATTTTCAGTTTTTCCTCACACAGAATAGTATTTTCTGTGGGTGCCTCAAGGACGTAGGCATAAACCGTAACATTCCACTCCTGGATCCCGAAAGCCTCATGTTCATCTTACTGTGCAAAATGCATGTGGCCTACCTCTAAGGGTTACCAAAGTCCTAATAGTTACTGCATTGCTGAAAAGTTCAAGTCTTTTCTGAGCTTGATAGTAAACTCTCAGCTATGAGCTCCTGTAAAATATAAAGAAAATGGAACATTCCCTCTCGCAAAGGACCTGCTAAAGGGGAATAGACAGACATTAGGCCAGATCATGATCGAAATCCAGCAGGGAAAGCATTAAATCCTATAGCTGCATGTCCATCACCTAGGGCAGATTATGGTTAGATATGAATGCCACAGGGCTCGTCCAGCTCTGCAGCCATGGCCTTGCTTGTTGCAGCCCACGTGGCTGGCCTTGCTCATGGCTTACAGCTTTATGGCTTTCCTGAGCAGGCATTTCGTGTTTCTGCCATTTCTACTTTCCTCAGATATCCAGTTTTCTTTCTTTCTCTTTTTCCTTCAATCTTGCACCTTTATGCACTACCCTAACTTGGGGCCCTCTGAGGGACTGTGACTGTGTCACAGATTTTTTTCCAGGCTTGCCATGTCTTCTTTTAACTTCCGTGTGGAGGCCTCTGTGATGCCATAACTCTTGTATGTGTATGCTTGAAAAACCAGCACTCTATGATGATACTAATGTCTGCCACCAACTCAAGCAGTAGGTGAACCCCTTTGGACTGGGGCTTCAGTGTTTTATTTGTGCTTCACTTTTGGCCAAATTGTGAAGTTTTGACATCTTTTGTTTGTCAAATAAGGTTTGTGTTTAGTTGTCCCCCCAAAGCCTCATGCAGTCATGGGGCAGGGACTTCTAGAGTTTGAGACTTGACTCATGATCCAGTGGGATTATATGTTTTAGTACTGACAAAATTATTGGTCTGATTCCTACTAGGATGACAGGTGTGGCCTGAGGCAGATAGGCTGAGCCTGACTGTAACATAATGACAGACAGGGAGACAGATTCTCTCTCTGTTGCTCTCTGCTCCACTGGTTGGTTGTTGCTTCTGTCACCATATTGTTACTGCTCTACTGCCATAAGCTGCAGCCCCCTGCCCTGTGTCACTCAGCCTTGGAGCCAGCCAAATATGGACTGAAACCGCCACTAACTGTGAGCTACATAAGCCTTTCCTTCCTTCATTTTGGGTGTTGGGCATTTCTCCCAGCAACGAGAGAAGAGTCACGAAGACATCTTTCAACTTCTCTGCTTTTTGCTACTGATTGTCACTCTTGAGCTGGCTGAAACCTACTGGCAATATCTTTCCCACAATTTGAATACAAAGCTTTCTTGGAATTTTCTATCTGATTTGTTAGTCTGCCACCTCTAAATTCAGCCTCTGGACATGACTAAAACATAGGCAGATTCTTTGCCAAAGTGAAATGTATATTTCTTCTAGTCCAGTTGCCAAAGGCCCTTATTCTCTTTTGAAAGCTCACGAGCCTGATCTTTACTGTCCACATTCCTATTAGTATTATGTTCTGCACTCAGCTTACAGCATCCTGAGGATTCTCTATCTGATGTCTTTCTTTGTAAAGTCCTCTGGCAAGCTACTTCTGGAGGCTTCTGCTCCATGTGGTCAGCTGCCAGTTATGTCTGCAACCTCACAACTAGTACTAAATTTATATCTTAGTCATTTTCTCAACCTGGGTTAATATTCTTGTTGCCCAAAACTTAAAGGAGGAGAGGTTCACTGTTTCAGTGGATGTAATCCAGTGCCAGCTGTCTCCAAGGCAGATGTGATATAATAGAAGTGAGAAAAGCTGCTTGCTGCATGGTAGTCAGGGAGCAGTAGAAAAGGACGTTCAAGGAATGAGAGGACAGCCTTCCCAGCCGTGGCCCTTGTGACCCACCCCTTCTCCAAACGTGAGACTCAGGGAGACACCTTAGGTCTAAACCACAACAGTCAGACTGGGGTTTGGGCTACAGGGCAAAGAACATGGGGTTGTGGTGTTGCTCACGGCATATCGAGGGTGGTGTAATCAGCATGAGCGGTCTTCATTGCTAGCATAGTATTTGCTAGCTGTCTCCACTATATACCGATGCTCTCCCATTGCTTTGCCCCCTCCTCTTCCTTTTCTTTCCATCTCCCCCTTTCTGCCCCTTTCTCTTCTCTGCTATATGGGAGATGTTGTGGTTTGTGTCTGGTTGTCCCCCCAAAGCCTCATGGAGTCACTGGGCGGGGACTTCTAGAGTTTGAGACTTGATCCTTGATCCCTGGGATTATGGGTTTTAGTACTGATGGGATTATGGGTGGAAGTACTTCTGGGACTATGGGTGTAGCCTAGGGTGGGAGCTAAGGTGGAGAGCCTGAATGTAATAAAAAGAGA
The DNA here is from genome assembly GCA_004027025.1 of Myocastor coypus. Lineage (NCBI taxonomy): Eukaryota > Metazoa > Chordata > Mammalia > Rodentia > Myocastoridae > Myocastor > Myocastor coypus. Next base: position 216 of record PVJA010033899.1, on the reverse strand, counting down.
GACAGAGAGACAGACTAGAGCTCTAGCTGTTGCTGTTGCTCTGCTGCCATGTTGGTTGGCTACCTCTGCCACCATTTTGTTGCTGTTCTGCCGCCATGAACTGGATGCTCTCTGCCCTGCTCCACTCAGCCTTGGGCCAGCCGAATATGGACTGAAACCTCTACGAACTGTGAGCTAAATAAACCTTTCCTTCCTTCATTTTGAGTGTTGGGTATT